>CAWUHW010000008.1:939942-1071241 GCA_963922195.1 Panagrolaimus sp. PS1159
TAATGAAGTTAGTCATTTTTTTACATTATTCACCATTTTTAAAAATATCATTTAGGGTCCATCAAATGTCAAAAGCCCTTCAACAACGACTACTGCTTCGATGAAAACACAACAATCGGATAATCCGATTGAAGAGGAAATAATGAATGTTAGGCAAAGAATTATTGAGGTAAAAAAACTATAAATCCCTTCCCTTTTTATTTCATTTTTTTCAGATGAATCTCCATGAAACAATCAAAGATAGAAAATTCATGAAAGGCAAATGTTTTGATTGTGCTAAAGCTCCTGCAACAATTATTTTATTACATTGTTGTCATCTTGTTTTTTGTAAACAATGCTTTGCAAAAAATCCAAAATGCCTCCTTTGCGGAAAGCAATATCAAGATTTTATTGATGTTTATGCTTGAATCTTTGCTCATTTTGTTTACCTTCTTTCTGAAATTCTTCCTAATTGTTTTTAACTGGTGCTTTTTTTGTTCGTTTTCAATGTTTTTTCGTGTCTTATAGAAAAATTTCTTCAAAAATGTATTACTGTAATTCTCTTTTATATTAATTTGTTGAAATTTTTATAGCCTTTATGAAAATTGCTGCCACTTTTTTTTTTAAAACTTTAAGTTAATTGTTTAAAATAAATGTTTTTTTTTCAAAGTTTCCTTAGCAACGACCATTTTTTTATAAGAATTTTATTAAATTGAAATTTACCATTTTTTTATTTTGAAACTTGCGGAATTTCTCACTCGTGATTTTTTGCTCCTTTCAAAACACAGATTTTTTGTTTTCAGACTTTTGTTAAACCAAAAAACGATAAAAAATGTTTATAAAATTGGTTATCATTACTGTTATATGCCAGATTTTAATTATTAATACTGCATGTAAGTTTATAAAAGTTGTTTGAATTCAGTAAAAACATGTTCAAAGGAAGAGAAAAATTTGAAAAGGTTTTTATTTTAACGTTTTCATTTGAAACGGCATAAACATGATAATTAGGATCTTTTTCTGTGGTCTTTTTGCCTGATTATCAGGTTCATGCCATTTCAAAAAAACCGTTTGAATGAAAGAAGAGTAAAAAAACAACTTTTCCAAAAAATGTTTTTTAAAATGAATTTTTCTAAAACTACTGTAACCTGACTTTGTTTTCACAAAAGCTTTCACGAAATTTTGGCTACATTCGTTTTTACTTTTTTTTCCCATCAAACAACAATTAAAAATTTTTTAGTGAGCGCATCAATACGAAATTCAACGACGACGGATAATCTTTCGACAACTTCAACAACACCAAAATCAAGTATAATACAACATTCAAATTCAAATTTTTCAATTGCTCCTCGAACTGAAACAATTACATTAGGAACAACTTTTAAACCAAATTTATTTGAAAAAGGTTTGTTTTTTAAAGGGATTAGGAAAACTTAATACGCTTTTTATTTTAATTTTTTTTCGGAAGCAGCATGAACCAAAAAATTATGCAAAAGAACAATAGAAAAATATCCTGATTTTCAGGTTCATGCAGTTTTCGAAAAAAAAAACGTTAAAAAGAAAAATATATCAAACCGAACGTTCCCTTTAAACTCAACAGCACAATAAAGAGTTTCAAATGTTTTTAGCAGAAACGACAGAAAAAACAGTACCAAAAAAGTTAATGCGCGGAAAAAAGGCTGCTGCTTCCAATGAAGGAGGTGCAGCAGTTGTTACAACGATTGCAACTCCAAATGATGAACTTGCAAATGCAATAAAAGAAAAATTTGCAAAAGCGCAAAATCGAATTCAAGATGTTTTTAACAATACTAAAGAAAGTTAGTTTTAAAGCAATAAAATTGAGGAGGCAGAATTAAAATGATAATTTTATAGAAATTCAAGCACAAAATAAAAAATTCCAAGAAGAAATGGATGTAAGTTCGAATTCAGACGCAATTGCTGCTTCAGAAATGACATCGGAAAACAAAAAAGGTAATCTTTGAAAGGTTTTTGATGTCTCAAATGGAAAACAAAAAATGTTTAATTCCGTTTGGAACAAATGTGATAAATTTTAAAACTTTGAAAAAAATATTTTTTAAGACGTGGGAAGATTTTATATATTTTTTATTTTTAACGTTTTTTTCTGAAATTGCATGAACTTTGACGATCAGGATCTTTTTCTGATGTTCTTTTGCTTGATTTTCAGGTTCATGCCATTTTTGAAAAAAGGTTAAAATCAAAAATATAGTTTGCTCCCACTACGCGTCGCGAGGATTCTTACCACGAAAAAGAGCTTAAAAATTCACAAAAAAAATGTTTTTTTGCAAACTTAACATTTTTAAATTTTAACAGATTAATACAGATTTTACATCTAATTTTTTCTTGTTTATTACTTAAAAATAGAAGATATGACAATTACCAAGCTAATGAGACATCACATAAGCAAAATGATAAAGTTTACGCAATATGCGAGCGGTTTAAAGATGTTGCACATATTTGTTGAATTACTTTAAACAAAAAGTCTGAAGCCCCCTTACATTTTTAAATTGTTTTATATGTCGCAAATGATTAATCTGGATGTGGACTATCGATTTATCTGGTTAAAAATTTTTTTTTACCATTATCTCATAGTAATTTTTCGTGATTTGTGTGAAGCAACACGTTTTTTCACTTTTTTCAAATTTTCCAAAGCAAAATCATAAAATTTTGAAAAATTTTTTTTTTCTTAAAAAGCTTGAAATATGTTTGTAAACACCTAAAAACATCATTCTGATACTTTATTGTTGATAAAAAAATTATATTTACTCTATTTCGGTGTTTCAAAATTGAGCATACTGTAAGTTTAACTGTATGACATTTTAACAACTTTTTATCAACAATAAAGTATCAGAATGATGTTTTTAGGTGTTTACAAACATATTTCAAGCTTTTTAAGAAAAAAAAAATTTTTCAAAATTTTATGATTTTGCTTTGGTCCCCCCTTTGAAAAAGTGAAAAAACGTGTTGCTTCACACAAATCACGAAAAATTACTGTGAGATAATGGTAAAAAAAAAATTTTAACCAGATAAATCGATAGTCCACATCCAGATTAATCATTTGCGACATATAAAACAATTTAAAAATGTAAGGGGGCTTCAGACTTTTTGTTTAAAGTAATTCAACAAATATGTGCAACATCTTTAAACCGCTCGCATATTGCGTAAACTTTATCATTTTGCTTATGTGATGTCTCATTAGCTTGGTAATTGTCATATCTTTTATCTTTAAATAAAAAAACTTGATTTTAACTATTTATTAAACAAACATCTATAAATTAAATATGTAATCTGTTTTTAGAAAAACAAATTTTTCATACGTTTTCTGGCAAAGTGTCAGTAACCAAATAACGCGTAGTGTGCTCCCTTTAATAAAAAAATTAAAAATTTTTCTGAAAAATTTTGAAAATAAGTTACAAATTTTATTTTCTAAATTGCTTTTTAAACCCCTCTAATCCTATTTTAAAGATAAAAAAGAAGGTGGAAGCAATGCCAAAATTGCTACTGATACAATTTTCGCTTCTTCCCTCCCGTCAGCCCCAGTAATGCCAACCCTTCCCTCCATTGATGAATCAATTAAACCAATTACCGGAGCTGGAATTGAAACATTAAGCTTCAGTAAAACTGTTGATTTACCAATTATCAATAAACCAAATGATAAACAAAATGTTTTTGTTGTTGGAGGTAAACATTTAAAATTTAACAGTTTTATTAAGTAATCAATTTTTAGATAAAGGAAATGCAACATTTTCTCGAACTTTAAATTCCCTTTCTGTTGAAGCTCATAATATTCTTTGAATAATTTCGAAATTATTTTTTTGACAGAAAATTTTTGTAATAAAATTTTTGTATTTTGTGTATTTGTTAAAATATGTATTAATTTATGTTTTTAAATTTTTTACATCCGTTTTTGATTAAATTGCAACTATAAAAATAACAACAAAAAATGAGGAATTTAAGAAAAACAGTTTTAAGGCACAAAAGAAAAGAAAATAATAAAATAAAATAAAATGAGAAATGTGTGTGTATCTGATGCCATTGGATTTTTATAAAAAAATAACAAAAAAGACGAGATCATTTTTTGAAAAGAGTTTCTTTTGCTTCTATTTTTTATAAATCATCCGTTGAAGTGTGTCCACCAACTCGACGCTGGGAAAGTGTTGGCCTGAAATCGAAATATTGGTTTTTGATTATGGTAAATAATAAAAGCTTACGGTGGTGAATAATGACCATGACCGCTTGTTGGTCTTCCTTCAAAAACTTGTCTTTGAAGGGAATCACTATTTGGAGTTCGAAGTGGTGGGGGTGAGATTCGTCTTTCAAGGGTTCCACGGGTTGGAGTTCCAGGATATGGTGGAGCTTGGCCTGAAATTTGATAATGATTGGGGTTAAAGATATAAAGGAATTAAACATAACACAATCAGAAATTAAAACATTTTAAGTTGTCACAAAAATGTGACACATTGGAAATTTGTAATACTAAAGCGTGACATTGTTGGAATTTGACTGTCAAAGAATTTGTTACAATTTACAATTTATTCATTTTTTTGCTGCAAATTGTAACAGGCTCAAATCCAAAACAATGTCACATATAAATGTTACAAATCACTATCACATTATAACATTAGGGAATCAGTATTGTTAAAAATACACAAAAACACACCTCCATAAAAATTATTAAGTCTTCCTTCTCCAAGCGAAAAATTCACGCCAGGATTATTAGATGTTACAGATTTTGATGGACTTGTATTAGGTGTTGTAGAAGTGTCACTACCTTTATCCATTAAAGCTTTAACCAAATCATGTGGTGGTGAAACATTTGGTGGTGGAACAAGTCTTCGAATTTCTCCATAATCTTTTGATCGATTATATCCTCCACCTCTTTGATAATAACTTTCATATCCAGGTTTCTTTCCATTTTCAACTCCAACTTTTGTCAAATCTGTTTCAGATTTACATTTTCTTGCAATTTCAATTCCATGATATGATGCCCAAAGAGCTTTAACTAAATCCGTTCCAAAGATAACTCCCGAATAAGTGGATAACATTCGAATTGCAAACATTCCATCAGCTTTTAAATAATTTCGTACAAATTGTCGAATATTTTTTCGTACTTCATAATCTAAAATTTTGAACATGTGTAAATTGTCTCACAACGAAACCGGAACAAATGTTTACCATCAACAGAGACTGGATCTTCACTCATTTCAAGATGCCGTGCAATATATCCAACATTATAGCATGGACAAAATGCTACAACCCACCAATAACAAAATGAACCAAGTGTAAACATTAATAAAAATAAATACCAAAGATAAAGGAAAATAAAAATTTTCTAAAAAATTTAAATATTAAAAAATTAATTTTTGAAAATGTTATTACTTCATTAAAAATATTAATAACCAAAACGCATTGAATTGTGTAATCTTGAATATTTCCCATTACACGAACCTAAAATTGATGATTTCGAAATTGTGATTTTTATAAAAAGAGTTTACAGTAAAATCACAGAGGGATACTCTTGGAAATACTCCTGATTGCTCCCATGATGTGCCATTGAGGAGATCACGAACGGCACCAAAACCATAAAATCGATATTTATCTGTGCCAAGGAAGCTAAAAAGCTTTGTATTAATTTTGAAACAGATATTTCTCACAAAACGAAAATATTTCTTTTTGAAATCTCTCCCACCACAAAAATTCAAAATTTAAAATTTCTTGATGAAATTTTGTCTCACTGCGAATATCAAAAATTCAGTTTCCGTTTTGGAACCTTTTCTCACAATGAAAACTTTTTTCCTTTCAGTTTTCGTGTTAAGATCCTTAAGTCTGTAAACTTACCTATTCATTAACCAAAGTTGTAAAGCAACGTTTAATAAAAATAAAAATTTAGTAAATAAATACATAATACAAACATAATATGCACTATATTGAATATTAAACATTCTCATAACTCGATGTGGACGAATATTTCGACGTTGAAGGCGTCGATGAAATCTTAAAGCACCTTGTAAATGAACACAAAGGGCTCGAATATTTGCTGCTTTAATATCTGAAAAAGTATTCCATTTAATCGCTTTCATGTACAATATAAAAAACAAACCTGGTTTAATATTATTTGCATCAGAAGCAAGTTTAATAATTTGCTGAATTCGAATTCCAGAATAATCTGCAAAATGTTTCCAAAGAAGTGATGGAAGACGAAAGCATGCAGCACTAATTAATAAAAAGAATGGAACCCATTGATAATATGAAATTTTTCTTTCACGTTTTGCATTTTCATGAACATCCGCAACTGTTGAGGACATGGGTATATAATATGTATCTGACGCAAAACAATACTGTTCAGCATACTGAAAAATGATAAGGATTGGTAAAAATTGAGGTAAAAGATATAGAAAAAATTAGAATGAAAAAGATAAATTAAAAGAAGGGAGAAAAAGGATTTAATTTATCTGATTTGAGATATTCGACTTAATAATCCCTGAATCATGGACTTTTATTCTTTGAGTGCAGTTAAAGGAAGCATATTGCATAAGAATGATGCAATATAAGTCTTTAAAGATGGCGGACGTTTTAATACATTTTTTATTTTTAACATTATCCCCAAATGGCACGAATTTGACAATCTAGATATTTTTCTATTGTTCTTTGCCTGATTGTCAGGTTCATGCCATTTCAAAAAAAATCGTTAAAGAGAAAAATGAACCAAACCCTCCGCCCCCTTTAAGAAGAAGACTTTAAAATATTTACTAAAGAAATTTAAATGAGAGAAGACAGGTCAATTTCAATCTTTTTTGACTCAACCTCAATATCAAGAATTCCATGAGAAATGATTTTTTTGAATCTTTACCAAAAAAACAGTCTAACGAATGTCTGATTTTCAAGATGATTCATAGAAATTTTAATTATTAATAAGATTTTCCCTTTGAAGATAAAATTTAAAAAGGATATCCTTAAATCATCGGATATTAGATATCCATTTTTAAAATTTTCTCTCTCTAACCTCTTCTGATCCAATAAATGGCAAAACATCTGGAGTTAAACATTCAATTGCTCTTCCACTAAATTGTTTATATGATTGAACTAAAGCAGCAGCAATTAAGCCATTTGTTGTTATTACACTTAAAGTATCAACAAAATCAACCCTTGCAGCTTTATCATCAATAAATTTTCCAGCAAATATTACATTTGATAATGCATTCATTTAATATAACAATTATTCTTTTTACTTTTGTTATCAGTGTTTATCAGTAGTAATAACAAAAGAACGATTTTTGGCACCCAAAAATTGAATGTAAATTTTTTCTTCCAAAAAAATAAGTGATCAGCAGCGTGAAAAAAAATCAGCAACAGCAAAAAATGGACGAGAAAAAAAGTGATTCGTTTACGTTTACAGTTTTTTTCACTCTGCTTTAAAAATGCTTTGCTCCTTTTTGATTTGTCATCCATCAGTGAAAACATCAATGGAAAAAAAAGAAGGATGGAAGGAAAAAAACCAATGTGGAAGCAATTGATACAAAAGTATCAATCCACAAAAGTCCTATCCTTTTTTTTAAAAGGTAGACAAGATCAATCAAGAAATAAAAAAGAAGTTGTTGTTTGAAGTAAAAATTTGGTTTCAATGAGAAAAAACATTTTGAAGAAAAATTAGTCAATAAAGGTTTGGTCAGTAATTGTTGTTGTTATTGTACAGAAACATTTAAACGCATTAAAAAAGTACCTATCAAAAAATGGAAAAGATTTTTAGACGTATATAATTTATGATTTGTAAATATTAAAAAGTGAAAGATGTCAGAAAAAATTCTGTTCCAAAACTTTGAAAAGTTTTTTGAACAATTTTAGAAAACAAGAAAATTGTAGCAAAAATAGACATGCTTGAAAAATGAAAGAAACATGAAAAAAGAACAAAATTTACTCACCTGTTCCCAAGCTCCACTAAATAAATCTGGTACAAGGCATTCTAATGGTTTTCCACCAAATTGCTAAAAAATTGCATATTAGCTTTTTTAAAACATTTTATAAAAATGTTTTTTTTTTTCTGTTAAATCAAAATGGATTTAAAGATATTTTGTAATGAAAATTTCGAAAGTGTTTTAAAAAGTGATTTTTAATGACGTCAAAAATCTATTAAAGGTTTCGTTTAATTACTCATTTAAAAAAGGGAATAATATTTAAAGTAAACAATTGAACTTCTGAAATTTAAAAAAGAATCAAATTGCAAAAGTAATTGAATCTCCCAAAAATGCTTTAATGATAATCAAAGATCGGCATAAAAAGCAATAACAAAATTGCTAAAATAATAATAGAACAGAACAGTATTTTTTTTAAGTGTCAAAATTCTATATTTATCAAATAAAATTTTTTTTCTGTTTTCCTTTGAGACATTTTGTTCGAATTTTTTGAATTATAAAATTTTTTTAAGCTTAAAAATTTAACCCAATTTTGTTTGAAGCAAAATAGTTTTTTGATGTATGCCCAAGATCGGATATCCCAAATCCCATAAAAAATTCAAAACTTACTTTAAATGAAACTAATACAGATAAACCAATCAATAAATTCGTTGTAAAAGTTGCATGTAATCGATCAACGAAATTTCGATCTTCACTTCCTGCAACATAATGCAGCATCGAAAGTGCCGTTGTTAATGCCATGGCTGATTTTTATACTTCAAAATATATCAAATAATAAATTTTAAAAAAATTTAATTAATAAAATCTGTAGCAGAAATTTATAAATAAAATATTTTTAATTAACTATGAAAAAAGTCCAAACATCTAAAAAAACGATGAATTTTAGTTAATGAAAAAAAGAGGCGGTAAAAATTTGATTACAAACGCATTAAAAAAACAAAAGCAGCAAAAATGGAAAAATTAGAAAAACGGGCATTTGTGAAAAAAAAGCAGTGGTAAAAACAATTCTTTCGCTGACTTTTTTCAGTGTTACAAAAAAAGAGAGGGAAAAAATGAATGAAAATGTGTTTTAGGAATATGTTTTTTAAAAATGACTAATGTTTATTATTATTTATTGTTGCTGTTGAACTTTTATCGTTGCCGGTGGGAAAGAAAACATTTTTTAAGAACATCATTCTCAAAACTTTTACAAAAAAGAATTTCTGGTAGTTATGTACCCTAAAATGGATAACATAAGGTAATATGAATTAGTAAATAAATAATTTAGCTTATTAAAAAAAAGAAAGAAGTACGAAAACAAATTTTTTATGCCAAAATATTCTAACGCACTTTTTTAAATTATAAGGAAAAAATTTTAATTATATAAATAATTATAGTAAAAATATTGAATAAAAAATATATTTAATAAAACAACAGTTCAATAAAATGAATTAATGAATCCCCAAAAAAGATGAATAACACAAAACCACAACAAAACAAAAAAAACTCACAAAGACACTTTTTAAAATTTCTAAAACGGACATTACACAATTTTGAAAGAATCTGAAACAACCTTGAAAAACCTCAAAAAAACGGGAGATTACATTTCAAACAATCCTCTAATTTAAATCTTAAAATCTGTAAAAATGGCAATAAAAAAAGCAATATACAACAACAGCAGCTGAAAGGAATACAAAGAAAAAAGCAAATGACCAAAACATTATAAAAAATAGGGAGCATGAGAAGGAAAAAAAGCAGGCATACAGCCAATGGCAAAGAAAAAAGCATGTTGTTTTGTTATTATTTTGGAATGGCCGCTGCTGCCGCTGCAATTTTTTGCATTTATTGATTGCCGGCATCTTTTTTTCTAAAGGAGAAATGGAAAAGGAAAAAAGTAGGCGAAAAGAATGTTTTTCTTCTTGAAGTATTAGAAAATAGAAAAGTTCATTGATGAAAACATTTTTTTATTCGTTTTTTTATTGCTTCAAAAAAAGGGAAAACAACAGAGTTTTTTCTTGCGCAAGTTTTGCTTAACTTAAAAATATAAAATCTTAAAAAAGGGTAAAAACACTTAAGCACTTTTAAGTTCAGTTTTTTGTTAGAAAAAGTGTTAATCGAACTTTTTCAAATAAAGCGAGTTGGATTGGATTGGAAAAACGGCATCAATTACAAATTTCACCGATAAATTCATTCACGAATTGAATTTTTTGCTGACAAAAAAATCAATCAGCTTTGATTTCAAAGATTTTTTTTATTTTTAGGAGATTTTTTATTGGCAGTTTTCAAAGCTAAAAAATCTGACTGAACAAAAAGCAATAAAAAATGTGTTTTTTTCGGGTAATAAAAAAAAGGTTGTTGGAGAAATATACAAAGGCTAATTTATTTTGGCAGAAGAGAAGTAGGGTACATTTTGGGACTTTTAGTATATTGGAAATGTTTTGCAGATGTTTCGCAAAAAAAGTTTGAAAAAGTAAAGCGGAAAGTTCAAAAAACATATTTCCGCATCCTTTTAGAAAACATCAGAACAGATTTGCCGAAAATTGACAAATTTAACAAATTATGCAAAAAAAAGAAATCAAAAAAATAAATTCTTATTAAACGCAAATAAAAAGAACTTCAAAGGCAGAAAAAAGTGACCAGCTTTCAAAGATTTTCAAAACAACAAAAAAAGAAAATGACGCAATTTTTAAAGAAAAAAAATGCCAAAAGAAAGCGAGAAAAAAGTTGTAAAAATGAGTCATACAACATTTCTTTCGGCATTTAAAATGCCTCCAGGCGAAAATGATGAAATTTTAAAAATAAAAGAAAATTTCATTAAATTTTATTAAAAGCAATAATGCTTTGAAGAATGGCAACCATAAAAAGCCATTTGAAAAGTTTTTAGCAAAATATGAAAAATAACAAATTGAATGAATTTTTATCAAAATTTTCAGGCACGAAAATTTAAAAAATAAAAAACATTTTCTAGGCATTTTTAAACGTTTTACAAAATAAGAAAAAAAGCTTTTAAAAACTTGAAGTATCAAAATAAAACGATGATATACATTTTAAACAAAAGCAATTTATATATTTTATATCCATTGTTTTTAAATAAAGTAATTTAGTTCAGTCTCAAATCTCTGTTAGTCATTGGACAACACATATATAACTAAAGTTTATAAATATCCGTCAGAAAAGAAAAAAAGCAAAATCTTTTTTTAACGGCTGCATTTCGTTCTTGCTTGCACACAAAAATAAACACACGTTTCAAAGTTCTCTTTTTCAAATGCTCATTATTTTTCTATCTTTTCTAGCTTTAGCTTTAGTTCGTTACTCAACTAAATAACGAGCAAGCAAAAAAAAGCCAGAGAGCTTTGAATCAATCTTATGTCAACATTTGTATATATTGTTTTAGTATCACTTTTTCCAGTGTTTTTTAATTATTGGATTTCTTTTTTATAATACCAAATGTGATTTGAATGTCTAAAATTAAAGAACAATCTCGTTAGGATAGACTTGAAAAAAGGGATAATCAAAATTGTCAAATGATTTATCTCAAGATTGATCTTGGTGTTTGAACTTTTCTCAAATGATTTATCACTGTTTTTAAAAACTAAGAACGAATCAGTTGATTGCTTTTATTATCATTGATAAAAAAGATTTCAGTCTGGCATTTTGGACAAAAGCAAAAACACGAGAAAAACATGTGCAATTCCATCTTTAAGCAAATCATTCAAAAAATGCCTATCTTTCAAAGCAATTCTGATTTTTTTCAAAAAAAAATATAATTCTTCTATCAAAAATTTGAAAAAATAATTAATAGAATTACAAAAATAAAAATTTTTTAAAATCGTTTCAACATAAAAGACAGAAAAAAAATTAAAAGTGTTACATAATTTAGTTTAATCTCATTTTTAACACAAAATCTTTTTTTTGTGTTTTAAATATTGAAAAATCTTGAAAGTAAAGTAACCCAAAAAAGTCAGACTTTACAAAACAATATTATTTTCAAGTAACAAATATTTTCACCTTTTTTAAACTCCAAAAATGAAAGCCTCCAAAAAGCGTTAAAACTAATACAAAAGCAATTCCTTTCTTTCTTTTTTTTTCTTCAAAAACCCGGTAATCTTTTTAAAAAAAAAGTCAAATGCGCGGAAATCAAAGAAACAAATAAAAGGTGAAAAAGCGGGAAATGAAAGAAAAAGAATGGAATTACGTTGAACTTTTTTTTTGTTGTTGCCTGAAAATTGTTGCTGGCAGTGTTGATGGTGATGGTGGAGGGGGGTATTGTTGTTGTTGTGGTCATTGAAAAAAGAACAAAAAAATCAATGTTTACTTTTTACTTTTTGCTTTCAAATTTCATTTTTTTCCGGTGCAAAAAAATGCTTTATTCAACAAAAAATTTTTTAAATTGAAATTGAAAAAATAATGTTTTGACATTTGTTTTTCAACGACTTTAAAAATTTGAACGAAGATGAAAAAAAAGGGAGAAAGGAAGACACTTGTAATCTTTAATTTTATTCCTTTTTTAAAAGGAAAACAGTTGTTGAAGAAAAATTTATTTTTGGCGGAAAAGCTGCTTCTTGTTTGTCGAAAAACGAAAAACAGATGTTTCAATTCCTTTTTTTCCTTTTTTTGGGAGTTGAAAAAAGCCAAAAAAATTCATGAATAATTTAAAAGAGAGGATTGCGTTTTTTCCAAAGAGTTTCAAATCAAACAAAAATTTCAAAAACCCAATTTTCTTGTCATTTTGAAAAATTTGATGGAGTTAAAATTGGCTGTTCTTTTGTTGCTTTTGCTTCAAATTAAAAAATTTACATATGGAGTTCCAATTGATTCAGATTCTAGAAATGATGAAGAATCATTGGTGAAAGCTGTTAAGAAAGGTGTTTTGGAAGTAGCAGCAGCTGTTAATGGTACTGAATTATTGGATGATGATAAATTTGATGAAGAAAGAAGATTTATTCCAACAGAGTCTTCAAAAGTCACAAATGAATTTAATGAAACGATTGTAGCTTCTGATGCCGCAAATTCAATTGCTGAAACAATTATTAAAACTTCAAATAAGACTTCAGAAAACATAAATTTGTCCAATGAAAAATCATTAAATGCCGTTGAAGAAAGCAATGTTGAAGCATCAGAATCTTTAAATGCTACAGAATCCGTTGTTGATGAAAAATTTGATGAAACTTCAGAAGTTTCAAATCCTATTATTGAAAACGTCACAAATGCCATCAATCAAACATTGCTTGAATCAACTATTCCAGAATCTAATGCAGTTGTTTCAAATTCTACTAAAACTTTTGCCAAAATGTATGGCGGAAGACGTAAACAAAACCCAGAATCCAAGTTACTTCCTGATTCCGTTTCCACCAACGCTGCAAATCCCATAAATAAAACAACCCCTGAAACATTTTCAAATGCCACTTCTGAAACCTTCAATGAAAATCCCCTTGATGACCTGTCAATTCCACTTCCAATTGAAATAACTCTAAAACCCCCAAAAGCTGTCACCGAAAATGGAGTAATTCTTCCAAATAAACTTGAAAATGAAACCCTTCCAGAATGGTTTACAAAAGATCGATATCTCCCTTCAAAGCTTCCAGAAACGGATAATAAAGTTTTTAATGAATTTATGCGACTTTCAAAGTTAACACAATATATGCTTTTAGATCCAAAATTTGCAGAAGATGTAAGTTTCATTTTTAAAAGTTAAAAGTTTTGAATAAATCGTTTTTTTTTAGTACCAAAAAGGTAATTTAACTTCGCTGACAAAAGTTTTATTTGTTGTTTATGGAGATGCTGTAAAGCATATATTTTCATCTCCAGCTTTAACATATTCTGGTCCACCAATAAGAAAAAGTCGAATTCGATTCAGGATTAAAAGTTTAAATGATAAACCTCCAATCAGTTAGTTTTTTTATCAGTTTTTATAAAATTATTAAAAATAATAATTAAAATTCTCAATTTTTTACAGCTTTTTAAATTTTAAATTTAAATTAAAATTTTTGATTTCCAAAAATTTTGAAATTCAAAACATTTTTTCAAGATCCCATTTTCCAATAAACTTGCATAATTTAAACATAAAAAAAGCTTTTTTTTAATTTTTCAATAATTTAATTTTAAAATGCTTTAATTCAAATTTTTGATTTTCAAAAAGTTGAAATTTAAAAACATTTTTTTACTAAAACGGATTTTCAACAAATTTGCATAATGTTGAATTCAACAAAAATTTTTCAAATTTTTCAAAATTCGAAATCCCCTTTATTTTTTAGAATGCAGTGAAATGGGACGTGAAACGGCTCGATTGTTTTGTCCATTTTCATATGGATATCGATGGTGGGATTGTTTAATGCCGGATGAAGTCTGCGATGGAATACCACATTGTGGGCTAGGTAAAGATGATAACTGCAAGTTTCATAAGAATGATGCAATCGTTTAGGGGATGACGAAGATCCAAAAATGTGCCTCTATTACAAAGCTGCCATTTCACAATTTCAACGTGCCCAACATACCGTTGAAGCTGCACAATCTCGTCAACAACAAATTCGACCATCTGGTCATAAAGCTGTTATGTATAATCCAGCAGATGAAATTTAAGAAGGTATTTATTAAAAAACAAGAAATAACACGTAATAATTAAAGTCAAAGTTGTTTTAGCCTAATTTTATTATTTTTCAGATTTTGCACAATTTTTATCTACAGTACACCAAATTTTGCCATCCTAAAAATTTTTTTAAAATTGTATTATTTATTTTCTGGTAAAAACTTACTTTGCATTGACATTGTTGACATTTTCCTTCACTCCAAATTTCTCCATCATCTCGAAGTTTCCCATTTTCGCTAACACAATTTTTTGGTAATTTTTCCAAATTTTTATAAATATTGTGGGATCTTCGCTTTCTAAAAAAATTTAAAATCGATTTATAAAAAATTAAATTTCAAAGATTTTTCAAATTTAATGTAATTACGGATATATAAATTTGCATAAATGCTCAAAACAAACCTTAGATTATTTTCATTTACTCCACCAAGTCCTGAACAACTTTGATCACAACATGACATCCACATTTTTAGTGAAATTTCTGGAATTAAACTGCAATCTTTGTACATATTTGGTTTATCTCCAGGATACATAAATGTATTATCCTAAAATATATTCTATTAGATATCATATATCTCTTAACAAAGTATACCTGAACTTTATCAATATTATCACCATTATTGCATAAAACTTTTGATAAGCTTGTTTTTTTAAGTTGTTGAAGTTGAAGGGGAGTAAAAACTCCATCATTTTCATACCAAAATCGATCACCATCTCGTAAACGACGAAATTGATCTCCAATTATGCATGAAAATGTTGGGCCCATTAATGCATCAGGGAGCCGCTTTTCAAGAATTCCACCAACCCATAAATCAAGATTACCAGGATGTCCATAAATTTGTTGAAGCTTTGTTAAAATTGTTTTATCTTCCAAATCTAGGCGAAGTTGTTCCCATGTTTGTGGAACGGAAAGATTACAAAATTTTCGATATTCAATATATCCTGGAAGGCCATGATCTCGGCCACGTTGAATATTCATTGCTGCAAGATCCAAGGCAACATCAGAAGCACGATGAAAAAGTTTTTCTGTGAGTTCATTGTTGAGGAGTTGATTAGAGAGAGGTTTTTTGAGGGGAGAAGCAAAGAGGCCACGAAGAAGTGGATCAATTCCACCTTCGGATAACATTCGTTCAGGGGCAAAGAAAGCTTCATGAAGAAGAATTGGTCCTGCAGGGATTGTTTTGAAATCATTTCCAAGTCTAAAATTGCAAAAATAGGAAGTTTCATAAGAATGATGCAATCGCTTTGCAAACGATTTTAACAATAGCGTTCGAGTAGCCAATTTTATGAAAAACAATAAAAAATCATAAGAATGATGAAATTTCCACACATGGTCCTACCACGAAAATCTATTTTCGTGCCGAGAGTTTTATACTTAATTCTTACCGTTCAAGTCTTGGATTAATCAAAGTATGTCCAAATCTGAATGCCGCAGTTGCAAATTCATTTGACATTGATGGATTTACATTCGAATCATATCCTTTATAATCTCCAATCCAACGATTATATCCATCTTGACCAAAGATAAGTGGAAGCCAATGCTTATAAGTAATATGTTGCATCATGGCACCAATAATTTTCCGAGTTTCTTGATAAATTCTTTCACCATCCCAATCGGCATTCATTTCTAATAACTTTCCAGCAATTCTATTATGCTCTCGAAACCATAGGGTATGCATTGCAGTTAAACCAAGTTGTTCATTTGCACGAAAATCTCCACTTAAAAAGCATCGAATTGGATTATCTATTGAACGATTTCTTCGGCAATCCATTGAAGAATCTTTTTCAAATGGTAAATATGGTTTTTGATTCCCGGAGACAATATCAAATCGAAGAAGGCCATGATCACTAAAAAGATCTCGAAGATCTAATGCATCAACTTCAGATGAGCCATAAACATTTGAAGCATCAATGAATGAGGTGATCTAAAAATTTGAATATTTTCGTGTGAAAAGTAATTTTGGGATGGTAACACATTTTGGGGAAAGTTGCAAAAAATGTTATTATCGTATGGAAAAATGATAGTAACATTTTTTGTTCAAAATCGTCAAAAAGAGGTGCTATCGTTCAAAAAATTGATAGTAACATTTTTTGTTTAAAACTGAAAAACATGGTTACTATGATAGTATCATTACACTGGAAATAGATGGTGAAAAAATTAATGTATTTGATGATGAAGTGAAAGCTGAAGAATTTAAAAATTATTTCAAATCAGTTTACAACAAATCTGATAGATCTATTTCGTACACATCAAATGTATCAAAACCTGGAAATTTATCAAATATTATTTTTAATTTTTCAAAAGTGGAAAAATATTTAAAATGCTGCAAAAATAAAAATCTTTCTGGCCCTGATGGAATTCCTGGATATGTTCTAAAAAAATGTGCTTCAACACTTTCAGTTCCATTCACTATTTTATTTAATTTTATGATTCAATACTGTGATATTCCAACTTTATTTCTTAAATCATATGTTACGCCGATACCGAAGAAATTAAATCCAATGTATTTTTCTGATTTTCGACCAATTTGTGGCACTAGTGAAATCCTTAAAACTCTGGAAAGATATATTAAAGAACAGCTGATGCTCCACCTAAAAATAAACAACTTTTTACCAGAAGAACAATTTGGATTTCGTGCTGGACATTCAACAACAAAACAAATGGTATTATTCAATGAACATATTATTCGTTCAACGGAAAAGAAAATGACAACTGATGTTATTTATATGGATGTTGAAAAAGCTTTCGATCAACCAAAATTTGAAGAAATGCAAAAAGAACTTAAAGAAGCAAAAATCGATGGTAATTTATTAAATTTAATTATGTTTTTATTAGTTCATCGAGTATTTTTGGTCAAAGTAAATGGAAAACATTCAAATGAAACAACTGCTGATTCTGGAGCGGGACAGGGATCTGTTTTAGGACCTATATTATTTATTATATTCTTTTCAAAGCTTAGCAAATTATTAAAGAATATTAACGGAATTATACATTTCAAGTTTGCTGATGATCTCAAACTACTTTATTCATATTTTATTAAAGATTTTGATTCAAGTATTATGCAAAAAGCTATAGCTACAGTATCTGATTGGTGTGAATCAAAATCTATGAAAGTTGCTCCAACAAAAACATTTCATGTTCAATTCGGACCTTCAAATCAAAATGCAAAATATTGTGTAAATAATATTGAAATTGAAAGAAAAGAAGTTGTAAGAGATCTTGGTTTTTATATTAAAAATGACTGTTCAATCAATGATCATTTGGATATTATTATTTCAAATGCAAACAGAAAATATTATTCCATTTTCAAAAAAATTATTATCAAAGATGAAAAAATTTTAACAAAAATATTTAATATTTATATTAGACCAATTTATGAATATGGATCACCACTTTTTAATCTCCCAAAAAAAACTATAATTAAACAACTAGAAAATGGTCAGAAAACTTTTACAAGAATGATGTTCAGAAGAAACAATCCTCAAACTACAGTAATCCCAACTTATGGAGAAAGATTAAAATTGTATGAAATGACATCACTTCATCAAAGAAGAACGGTAGCAGATATTATACTAGCTTATGATTTTCTTGTTTCAAATCCAAATTCAAATATTGATCTCCGGTATGTGTCTCTTTCAAGTCGTTCCGGTGGATATTACTGGTCAAATCATTTTGCAAAAGGAAAATTTAATTCTCTACATTTTTCAACACGACTTTCCTCGATATTAACAAACTTGAACATAAAACTCCACGATTATCAATCAACGAAACATCTCAGAAATCATCTCTCAACCATTGATCTCACAAACGAAAAAATACAAAAGTACTCGGATTAAGTAAATTTATTTATCTTTTTAATGTTAGTTAGCAATTTAACTTTTTGCTTTTGTTTTTTATTGTATAAATCTCATTTTCTGTATTTTATTTCTATTGCCTCACTGGTCCACGGATTTTATCTACGGATCTGAGTGAGATTATTCGTCTCGAATAAATTAAATTATATTTTTAAAAAACTTGAAAAACAAGGATTTTGTTGGAAAAAAGTGATAAAAAGAGATTTTCAAATTTTAAAAAAGTTCCAACAACTTACAAGATTAACTTGTTCTCGATAAGTGACCTGATTGAAGATTAATGAAGTTTCACCCGATCCACAAACTGCAGCAGATCGTTCAAATTCAATGCACGGAAATTTCATATTTCGTCTAAAAAACTATTTTTTTAAAATATCTCTCTCAACGAAAACTTACGATTGCTTTCGCTTTGGATCATTTAATGGTAAAGGAATATTAAAGCATGGATCAACATTTTCGCATGTTTTATTACAAATTGCACCACCAGAATATGTTTGCCGTGCTAATGCTGTTGCAAAGAATGTAATATCATGATCCAAAAATTGTCCCTAAAAATTTTTCCTTTTAAATAATAATAAAATTTTTTTGGGAATTTTACCCATTGCATTAACATAGAAGAATACATATGATGTGGGGTAATATCTCGGGTACCAATCAATTCAAGTGATACCGTTCTAGGATTAGGCTTTTTAAAGCCATGATAAAGTCGATCAGGATTCCATCCAACAGGTTGATTAAAACCATTTTCATAAATTGGTGGAAGTAGCCGATAAAATGGAATTTGTGAAACTCCCCAAGTTGGATGATCAAAATTATTGCATTGTCCTGTATAACTTCGATATTTTGAATGAAAGCACATATTTGTGCATGCATCTTTAAATTGTCCATTCATACAACCGGATAATTCCATAATTGTTTGAATATGTGAAACTGAAAGTACAGATTCAAATGACATATTTGTTGGAAGTTCATTAATATTAAATCGAAGACCATGTTCAACATGTTTTTCAACAAGTCTTAAACTTTCTTCATAAATTTCTCGAGCTCTTGAAAGTTCTGTTGGACGTTTTAAGGCAAATCGAAAATGCCGTAATAATTCACCCGGGGATGTAACACCCTTCTTTAAATCCGTTTGAGTATTTGCAATTGCTTGATCAATATTTCTTGAAGCTTCTTGGACGATATTTTTTAAAACTTGTGAATTTAAAGATGAATCAAGTAAATCCAGTTGACTTGATTTTACTGTTAGCTGTGCTTCAGCGGTCATTGAACCAACGGCATTTCCAGCCATACATGAATAAAGGCCATGATCTTGTCGAGAGATATGTGTTATTGTTAAATCTGTTTCATCATCTGAAACAGAATAATGTCCACGAAGGATTGGAAGTTCTGAGCCATTAAAGAACCAAGTAATTGAAGGTTTTGGTTCACCCCGAGCTGAACATCGAAATACAACTGTTTCACCTGGACGAGCTTGTACAGGCTTTGGTGCATCAATAATTACAGGCGGTGAACTATGAATAACTTTAATATTTGCAGTTGATTCAATTCTTCCATATTGATTAAAGGCTTCACATTTATATGTACCAACATCTTGATCCAAGAATGGATAAATTGTTAATTGAGTATTATCATTTTTCATTTCATGCTTTCGAGAAGCTTCTAAAAATTGGCCATTGAAATGCCATCGAATTTGTGGTCGTGGATTTCCGATTACTTCACAATTTAATTTTACTGCTGAACCTTCTCGATAACTTCGATCCCGAGGTGTATATGTAAATTGGGGTCTTCGATCATCTGTTGATGATGCTGATGGAGATAGAGATGAATAAGATGATTGATGTCTTGCCTCTTCTTGTTGTTGTTGATGACCATGATGGTTTAATTTTGGATATGTTGGATATGTTGGTTGAAGTTGTTGTTGTTGTTGACGACCATGATGATTTACTGGTGGAGATGGAGATGATGGTTGTCCATTTCGATTATTATTATTATTATTAAGTTGCCGTGAATGCCTCAATGGTGAAACAATATAATTTACGGCACATTTAAATTTTGTTGGATTAAATCTTTGTTGAATTGCTAATGTTCCATTATCAATAATTTCGTAATCTTCAACAATTGAATAATCAAGAAGTGTATCCCTAAAAAAAAGCGTCAAAAAAACTTGTTTTCAAAAAAATTTTCTATTAAAATTCAATTAAAAATGGCGTGAAATAGGTTTAAATCTTTTTTTTTATTGAAAGCAAACAATCAAAAAAAATTTTTCATATTTTAAAAAAAGTATAGTAACAAATTTTGGATTAAAATAGGTAATTTTGAGTTACTATCCTTTATTTCAAAATACAAAAATTTTAGTGCATTATTTAAAACTTTTTTCGTTTAAAAAAAACTTACTCATAAATCCAGTCAATACTTGCAGTTTCATCAAAGTTATCACAATTCAATAAATATCCGCCTTCCGTTTCAACAAAAGATACCGAAAAGCATGAAAGTTCATCAATTTCAAGATCAACAAGTCTCTTTCCTTTTAATTCAAGCGGATACATACATTTTGCATGATGATCTTTTTCAAGGCCAGGATTTTTCTTTAATAATTTTACAATACTTGTAAGCCTAAAAAATATTTAACGAAATTTTAAGCTTTAAAAAAATATTTTTTTATACCGGCAATCACAATTCCATGGATTATGAGCCAAATTTAAGACTTTTAAATTTTTATTTTGATCAAAAATTCCATTTGGAAGTGTTTGAAGGCTATTATGAATGAGATTAATAGATTCTAAATCCATTAAAGTATCAAATGCATGGGGATTAATGCTTGCAATTCGATTGGCATGGGCATCAAAAAGTCGAAGGGGAGAAGTTGGCCGAGATGCTAATGGCGGAATTGAACGAAGATCATTTCGGCCAACATAAAATCGTCTTAATGCAGGAAGTAAATCTAAGGTATTCTAAAATAAAGAGTTGTAAGAGAATCCCGTTTGAGACAAAAAAAGAAATTTTAAAAATTTGATTTCCATTTGAGACAAATTTTTTCTTTATGGCTGAACTTGAAAATCAAGCATTCATTGAAATTGCGCCAAAAGTTGATAAAAAACTTTTTTCAACTTCAGTAAATGCATGATTTTCAGGTTCAGTCATAAATAAAAAATTTGTCTCAAGTGGAAATTTTCGCTTCAAAACCCAAAAACCCCCTTACTTCTTCAAGCTGTCGAATTTTATTGGCTCCAAGAATTAAAGTATGCAAAAATGGAATCTTTTTAAGTGGATCAATTGGAACTCGATGTAAACTATTATGCCTTAAATCCAATAGCTGAACACTTGTCGTTAAACCATCGGATGGAAATTGTGTTAATCCACGAGAGCTGCAATCAATCCTGGCATTATTTGCTGCTCCACATTCACATTTATTTGGACATTGTAATTCTGTTGCTTTGGCTCCATTTCCCAAGAAGAAAATTAAAAGCAAAAGTAGGACATTCTTTTCTGTCCCCATACCCAAAAAAAATTTTTGGTCTTGGATACCTAAAAATAAAGGCAGATAAAAATTTCGATAATTTTGGTTTAACAAAGCTACAAAATCAAAAATTTGAATATTCGTTACGAGAGTCACAAAGCAAAAAAACTGTTAAAAATGTTTCAAAAAAAGTAAATTTTTGCAACAATTTTTATTGCTATAAAAACGAAAGAAAAAATGACCAAAAAAAGGAAGCTAAATGTCAATTTATAAAAAAGAAGTCTTTAATCACGTCTAAAGTTAAAAATGCAAAAAAAAATATATAAAATTCCCAGTGGATCTTTTTTCACACACATGAAAAACATTTTTTAAAAAAAAAGAGTTAACTTTTTTAATGTCCATTTTTTGAAATTTTCGTTTTAAACTTTAAAAATGGGAAAAAATATTTTCTAACAAAAAAAGAAATCAGAACGCAGCAAACAAATGTAAGAGATTCGATAATCAAAGTTAAAAGGGTTTTCTTTCCTTTCTTCTTTTTTTGGCAATGAAAAAGTAGAGTAAAGATTGAAAGAGAAAGAAACAAAAAACCGCCTCCCAAAAAAGGGCAACATTGGTTTTTTGTTTTGTTTGTGGCTTTGCAAAAAAAAGAAAGAAAGAGTTAAACGTGTTTAATTTCAAAAAAAGATTTTTTTTCTTATTTCCGTTGATTGTAATTTTCATCATCAGAAAAATATAAGGTTGATTTAAACGCAAAAAGAAAGCAGCCAAAATCAAAGAAAAGGAAAAAGTCTGAATCAGTTTAAAACAAAATTGTTCCGCGCATTCAAACAAAAAAAGCTTTTTTTTATAATTTTCTCATATCAGAAGAAAAAGTAAAGAAAGAGAAAATGTGTTTCAACAACGCCTTTTTTTATTAAAGGGTTGTTTTTTTCCCATTTCTTTTAAAAATTCCGATCACCAAAGAAGAATGAATGACCATTAATGGTCGGTCATCGTCGATGTTCTCAAAGAAAAAAAGGAATGTAAACACTCTTGTAAAGCAGCAAAAAAAACTCTGTTTCGGCATTTTTTTGCTATTGCTAATATTTTTTTAATCTTGAAAGGTCAATGCTTGAGTAAACTTTGTCCCTTCTTTTTCATCTTAAACGTTTATAACCACTTTAACAAAAAATAAATCTAAAACAGTTTTTCAAAGAGATCGATTAACAAAAAAAACGATCAAATAAAATAAATCAAATCAATTAAACAAAAAAGAAGCTTTTTTTATTAAGTTAGAATGATTCAAAGGAATAAGAAAAAATTTGTGAAAAATCATTCACTTAAATTACAGCAATCAATTTTTGAATTACTGTAATTGCAAAAACACGAAATATAAAATTTATTTCAAGATACTCCCAAAAAAAATAAATTTCTTATGCCTACTCCTACCTTTGAATCATTCTAATTAACAATAAAAACCAACACATACTAAATAAATAAATCATGATTTCACTTCTTCAACCTTTCCACTATTAACAGCTTTTTCTTCACCCTTCTTTCCCTTTCTTCCTTTTTCTTTTTCAGCAAAAAATGTATTTCGATCTTGTGGTTCAATATCATTTTCTTTTGCAAATGCAACCAAGGATCTTTTCATGGCATATGCATCTTCACCATCAGCATAATATTTTGGTTCAGTTTCATAAATTTCAAATCTAAGAGTATGTTTGTAAAGGGAAAATGCTGCACGATTTGATACACGAACATGAAGTGAAACATATCGAGCATTATAATTTTCAATCATTGCACGAGCAGTATGATCCATAAGCTTCTGAGCTAAACCAAGACGTCGATATGTACGTTTTACAGCAAGTGAAGTAATATGTCCATGTGGTTCATCATCAGATTCTTCTTCCATTTTTGCAAGAACATATCCAACAACAGTTCCCTAAAAGAATAATATATTAAACATAAATAACGATCAAGGTTTAAAGTAAACAATAAATAACCTAACAATAAATAGCAATATATCCATTGACCTTCAACAGTCTATTAAATCTATCACTATAAAAATCGCATTAGTTTCTTACCTTATTATCTTCTGCAACATAACTAAGCAACGGCCATGAAAGTGCATGATACATATAATATTTTAATTGATAATTTTCAGGAAGACATAGTAAATTGCAAGCTTGAATCTTTTGTAAATCATTGACATTTGCAACACGAATATTCATTATTTCGTCTAAATAAAAGTTACTTTAAAGGTATAAAAATTTTTTAGTAACGACTTTTCTCGCTTTGATGTTAAAGAAAAAATAGTAATCAGTAATAAAGTAATATCTGGTAAAAATGGATTAAATTTTGGTTATCAAAGTTTGGAAAAAAAACTTTTAAAAATATAGCATCCAAATTTCGCGATGGGACCTTTTGCAAGATTTTTTGCCTCGATTTTTTGGAAATCATAAATTTTTTAAAAGTGTTAGATACAGTAATATTTACAAATTATTTATTAGTTTTTAACATTTCTTTTGCAAAATACTGATAAAATTATAGTTAATATTGGTTTACAAACATTTTTAGGAATTTTGTTCATTCTGGCAGTAGCTAATTTTTTTTATTTTTTGCTTTTTAAAAACGAATTTTTAGATTTTTAAATTCCCGTTTAAATTGCAATTCATTTAATTGTGTTTGAAAGTGCAATTAAGTTTTCTTAATTTCTTTTCGCAAAATTAAAAATGACCTTGCAAAAAAATTTTGTTTAAGACGTTTTTTAAGCTAATATTTTTTTTATTTAAAAGCAAAAACTCGATCGCAAATGTTTAATGTGTTTTACAAAACTTTTATCAAAGAATAAACAAACAGAATAATTTTATTGCATTACAATTAAACATAAACAGAATAATATTTATGGATTATTATTATTTGACTCTTTTTGATTTTCCGTTTCCAGCAGAATTTTTAGATGGTTGTAAGTCACGTTTCATAGAATATGCATCTTCACCATCAGCATAATATTTTGGTTCAGTTTCATAAATTTCAAATCTAAGAGTATGTTTGTAAAGGGAAAATGCTGCACGATTTGATACACGAACATGAAGTGAAACATATCGAGCATTATAATTTTCAATCATTGCACGAGCAGTATGATCCATAAGCTTCTGAGCTAAACCAAGACGTCGATATGTACGTTTTACAGCAAGTGAAGTAATATGTCCATGTGGTTCATCATCAGATTCTTCATCCATTTTTGCAAGAACATATCCAACAACAGTTCCCTAAAACAAAAAGATATTTATCGATCAAATCAATAGTATATATATGTGTGATAAGATTCAGCGAACCACAGATTTTGATAACATACAAAAACTAGTTAGAACCAAGTATAAGTTTTCAAAAATTGATTAACAAGAATGAACCGTGTACATATATATCAGGTAACTAACAACAAACGATTCACTAAATCTATCACAACAAAAATAATAAAACGAGATACTTACATTATTATCTTCTGCAACATAACTAAGCAACGGCCATGAAAGTGCATGATACATATAATATTTTAATTGATAATTTTCAGGAAGACATAATAAATTGCAAGCTTGAATCTTTTGCAAATCATTGACATTTGCAACACGAATATTCATTTTTTCACACTAAAAATGATGAGTTTAGAAACGTACAAACATTCTCAATTAAAAAAGGAATTATAACAAAAAAGGAGAAAAAACAGAGAAAAAAACTTTAAAGCTTGCTCGAAAGTTGTTAACAATAAAAAACGTAAAAAAACGTACAAAAAATCGCTGGTGACAAAAAACATTTTGAAATTTTTTGCATATAAATTAATCCATTTTAATAATTATAATAATTAATTTATTTTTAACATTTAAAAAATAAATTAGTAATAAAAAAACATAAGTATTTGCACAATTTAAAGCTTTTGAAAAATTAGGTACAATAAAAACAGTCCTATCTGAATTTTTTTATATTTTTACATTTTTTTCAACCAGTTAATGGTTTAATACCATTTTTTGGCCAAGAAAATCTTTCATAATACCATCGATTATCTAATTTTACGGATTTTTTTGTATGATTTAATTCAAGCATATTCCATTCTGAAGGAAATACATCAAAATCATAAAAATCTTTTGAATAATTTCGTTTTTTAGATATTTGTGCATTATAAAATATTTGTGTCCCTTCTGGTAACAAATATCCAATCCACCATGCAAATGTTGAACCGGATGCAGATATTAATAAAGTTTCACAATATCGAACTCCAAAATACATATCTTCGGCGCGAGAATTTAAAGATGGATGATAAATTGATTGAAAATAGCTAAGATTAAATTTCAGATTTTTTGTAAAATTCAAATCTGTTCCAAGAAAAATGAGTGAAATATTTGAATATCTTTTTTCGGTTAAATTTTTGTAGAGAAATTTAATTGAAGGTTCAATAAATTCTGCTTTTGATTCCAATTGTTCATGTTTAATAAAATCTCCACGTCGAATATGAATGCAGAGTTTATGCGAAGAATTGTCGTCTCTGAAAAAAAGTTTAATTAATATTTAACAGTTTTTAGAATTCAAATTTGAGGGCATATTTATAAAAAAAACCTCAAAGGAACTAAATTTATAATTTTTATTGCTGTAATTCTTTTTTTTTTAAATTGATAATTTAAAAGGGGCAGACAGTTGGAAAAATCTTTCATTATAACGTTTTTTTTCGAAATGGCATGAACCTGATTATCAGGGTTTTTTCTATTATTCTTATGCCTGATTTTCAGGTTTATGACATTTGAAAAAAAAGTTAAAATGCAAAATATGCTTGCAACTTTTAATGTCCAAAAAAATTAAAATTCCAAAACTGTGTTATTAAAATCCTTCAAAAAAAACCTTTTCGTTGATTCAATCAAAAAACGTGCTTCAAAAAACGGAATTTTTCAATGTCGAAAAACTTGCATTTCCAAAAATTTTATTGAAAAAAATTCAATCTTTAAATTTTTTATCCATAGAAAAATGTTTTCATCATTGTAAAAAATGTTTCAATTTTGCCCTTAAATTTAACATTTTTAAATTAAAATTCCGTTTTTTGCCAAAAATTTTCAAATTACTGTCCAAAACATTTCCGAAATTTTAAATTTTAAATAAAAATTAGAGAAAAAATTGAATTTTGTTTTTGCAGACATCTTTTCCAATTTAAATTTATTAAAATTAAATTGAAGCACCAAATTTCTTCCTTTAAAAAAGTACTCACCCAAAAATTTCTTTTCCTTTTTCTTCCACAGATTTTTTAATATTTTTTCCAAAATCAAAAAAGTGTCGAATTTCTGATTTTCGATTATTAAAAAATTTATATGATTGCAAATAATTTCCATTTAAAATCAAATATTTTTCTGGAACATTATGAATTCTATAAATTCAAGCAATTAAAATAAAAATAAATTCTAAAAATTTTAAACATACATATTAGGATTTTGATATTGACAACAATCTAATGCAAAATCCGATTTTTTTGTATCATTTGGATCAGGAGTTAAAAGTTTAATTGTATTAAAAAAATTTGGAAACATTTCTTTTATTTCTGGCATTGTATTTTGTTGACATTGATTTTCAGCTGAAAAGAATGCTGATCGATTTAAATGCCGTCCAATTCCATAAAGGGAAGCAAATCGAAACATCTAAAAATTTGAAAGATCAAAGAATTGGTTTTAAAACTTTGTATTTGAAAATTTTTTGAAAAATTATTTATCTATTTTTTTCAAGCGTTTTAAATAAAATTTTTTGCAGCTGATTTTCAGGTTTTTTCAAAAGACAAAATTTGTTTTTGCTGGAATTTACCCCTTCAATTACAGAATGTAAATAAATATTTTTAAAATGTTGTCATATTGCATTATGATCAAAGCAAAAAAAGTTTGTTCTTCAAAAACTTGAATTAAAATTTTGGAATCTATTCTTCAATATTTTGAAAAAATCTCAAACGAAAATATTAATAAAATTAAAAGCTTAAAATTTATTTTGTTACAAAATTTTTTAGCACAATTCAAATTTTGAAAATTGCACATTTTTCATTTTAAAGGTTTTTTTCGAAACGACATAAATTTGACGATCAGGATATTTTTCTATTATACTTTTGCCTGATTTTCAAATTCATGTCATTTCGAAAAAAAGCGTTTGAAATAAAAAGATGCCAATCAAAACCGCTAATTCAAAAACATACCTGATTTCCAATTCCGCTGCAAGCTTTAAAAGTAGAAGAAATATATTTATCAAAAATTGGAATAATTATTTTATTTTCATCCAAAATTTCAGTTTTTAGTAAATTATTTTTATTATTTATTTCCACCAATTTTTTTATTTCTATTTCAGAATTATATTCATTTTTCCAAAAATTATCCCATAAATAATTTTTTACAATTATATTTGAATCAATTTTTAGCGTAATTAACGAATCTTTTGTAAAATCAACAAAAATATAAAATATTAATACTGTAATAATTAATATTCCAAGAATTGGAAAAAAATTTGATGGAGATGTAAGAGGTTTTTTATGGGTTGGAAGCAGCAATTTATTGGAGGAGTATCTGATCATTTTTGACATTTTTTAAAATTTGGAAAATAAGTTTTTTCTGCTTCTTTTTATAATTCGAAAAAATCTCAAATTCAAATTTTTAAAACAACAAAAATATGTTTTTATCTGTTTTTTTGGATTCAAATTAATGATTAAAAAACACACAGAAATAAAGTTTTTAAAAGTTCTATTTTTGTTTAATTTTGTTGGACTTTGAAATGACAGATAACTAATTTGCATAATCCGATGGTCACTGAATTTTTTTCAGAGATTTTAAACATTGGTTTTTGTCTATCGGTTTTGTCATAAAAAATTTGAAATTTTAAAGAAATAAAAACAAACCACCTAAAATTTTGATAACCAACTGATTTAAAATACAAAAATAGAACCAAAATAATGTTTTAAAACTGATCACAAAAGCACAAAAATAACAAAAACAAATTTTTTAAAAAAATGAATAAATTAAAGTTTGGAAAAGTCCAAAAAGCTCAAAAAATTATTTCTAAGCAATCACAAATCAATTCTATACAAACAGAAAATAAAAGAAACTTGAAAAATCAAAAATAGCATTTGGTTTTTTAGTTACAATCTAATAAGAAGAAAAATTAATGTTAGAATTCAAATGATTAAAAAATTCAGAAAGATAAAAAGAAGGATGACTCAAAGATTGAACAAAAAAGGTGTCATTTCTTTTTTTAAAAACAAAATTTTGTTTATTCAGCTGAAAAAAGAATGGAATTTATTAAAATAAAAACTGTTTTTTTATTTGGTTTTTATAAAAGAGGAGGTGGATGTTTTGCATCTTGAACCTGAAAATAAATCTATCATTTAAAATTAATTCACAAATCACTAAATATATGAATTGTATTTATTTATATGAATTTTACAGCTTTCCAAAATATATTGTCAGAATATGGGAAATAATGAATAAAAAACTGTAATAATAAATATTTTTTGTGAAAAAAAATATCTTTTTTTATTAAATGTATCTATTCATTGAAATATTAAAATGATAAAATAAAATTTTTATCCATTAAATTTACAAACAAAGTAAAATGCAAAATTTAATATAAAAAAGAAAAAATGAATCACGAAAAATTAAATTTTACAAGTGATCTAGCTTGATCCAATGACAATGACATCATCTTTAAATGTATATGCAGGAACATGCAAATTGAGTGGAGCAGGGCCTTTACGAATACGTCCAGAACCATCATAATGTGAACCATGACATGGACAATAATAACCACCAAAGTCACCAGCATTAGCTATAACAAATAGATTATTAAAAACAATTATATATAAGAAAATAATTACATACCAATAGGAACACAACCCAAATGAGTACAAACACCGATAACAACAGACCATTCATCTTTTTGTACACGTTGGTCATCATGTTCAGGATGGCGAAGATCACTGACATTAACAGATTTTTCACGTTTAATTTCTTGTGCAGTTCTATGTTTAACGAATACTGGTTTACCACGCCATTCAAAGGTTTTTGTCTAAAAAATTTGCATATTATCATCAACTAAATAAAAAACATACTTGACCTTCTGGAACATCAGCTAATTTAATTTCAATTGCAGCCAAAGCACGTTGATCTGCTGCCATTGCTTTATATGTAACAAGAGTTTGAACAACTTCTTTACCAGCATATAAAGTTAACATTCCACCAACTAAAATTTTTTATCCATAATTAAAATATTCATCACTATATTATATTCCCAATTTACCTCCATAAAGTGCAGCACTAGGAATGGCACGACGATCATCTTCTGTAGCACGTGCAGGTTGAGAGGGATCTTTGGTACTATCATGACGATATGAATCAAAATTTGGAAATTGAACATCAGTATGTGCTGCACGTTGAGTGGAAATTTGAGTGGTTGCCTATACAGAAAAACGTATATTTCTGTATCCTTCACATATTATTCCTATCTCCGACAGCAGATTCATTATAGGAAATTTATGAGAAGGTTATATGAATTTTTTCGTATAACCTTCCTAGATAAAATTTTTTTTTAATTTTCCCATCTGGAAAGGTTATAGGAAAAAACTCCTATACCTTTCATACAAACTTCCTATAACTAATCTGCTCCCTGACATAGAAACTATATAAGAAGATTATGGGAAACTATTGCAAACTTTGGACTTTTTCAAAGAACAAAGTTTAAACTTAAACAGTGCACGGGTCCTCAATTTTACACAAAAAGTACAAAAAAAAAGAAATCTTACAAAATTTGACAATTTTTGTGATGTTTTAAATTGCATTTTTTCTGGATTCATTAATTCTTTATTTTGTTGTTTAAGGAAATCAAATGAAGCTTTACTTGCAAATTCAACCTATAAAAGCTTTTAATTGTACATTATTTAACAAATAAATTAACAATCTTTAAATTTAACTGTTAAAGGTTAAGCAAGTTTCATTTTTTTAAATAGTTTCTATAAAAATTACATACACTGTTATTTTTAATCAAGTTTTCATAAGCTTCAATAGGAAGTGAAAGGGGGCTTTTGTTGCAATCTTTTTCAACTTTTGTTTCCCATTTATTCATAATCATTTCTTGTGTTTTTAAACTTTCATGAAAATTTGGTGTATCATTTTTCTTCCAATCATTTAAAGCATTTTTTGAATCATTTTTATAATCAAAGAAACCTATTTTTTATTGAAAACTGCAGTTTCATATTATTAATTAATGAAAAGTTTTAAAACATAAAAATTTAACTAATGATTTACTTAATTTTTACAAAAAGAAAACACTTCAGAAGATGAAACTGCAGTATTCTCATTTTTTTGACCATTATTTTTTTGGCTCTTATTAGAAAATGGGGTGCTTTTTGATTCCACAAATTTGATATTTTCAGATTTATTATTTTTATTCAAATTGATGCTATTAAATTGTTCATTATTATTGTTACTCAATCCTTTTGAAGCATTATTTCGATAGAATTGATTGCTTTTTGATGGCAAACATCGATCTTTTGTCATTAAAATAACACGCTTTGAAGACATAACTATAAAAGTAATTATTATTTAAATAATTTTTAAAAAGTATATCAAATCACATATGGAAAAAATGCGCAAATAATGGTTCAAAGACAAAGAGGAATTAAATCATATATTTAAAAGCAACACTTTTTTTGCAGCAAAAAAAATTTTATTTTTCACCGGTTCAAGAGACACAAAAATATTTTTCATCTCCAATTGAGCTTACTTTGTAGAACAAAAAAATTTCAAAATTACGTTTATTAAACAACAAAATTCGAATTCTCTTTTTTGTACAAAAGAGGGCGGTCTGAGACACATTCTTACATATGTATGTTTTTTGACAGACATAAACAATATCTTTTCCTTTTTGAAGAGATGATTTTTCTTTCGTATTCAATAAGGACGTGCACAATTTTTCAAAGTTCGCCAAATGTTATAAGTTTGGTAGCATTAGAATCGCCGTAAAAAAATCATTGGGAATAAAAAAAGAAAAAAGCAAAAAAATATTAAAAATAATGTTTAAAAATAGCAAATTTAATTAATGGTTAAAAAAACAAAAAAATTAATATCTTTTAGCCGGGGAGTTTTTTCATAAATATTTTCGTGTTGCGTTCGCAAACGACACTTTTTTTGCAGCAGAAAAATTTTTGTTTTTCACCGGTTTGATTCTCTAGCTGAAACACAAAAATGTTTCTTGCCTCCGATTGAGCTGATTTTTGGCACATATATGCTTTTATTTTTTCACTATTTTGTGAAAATAAAGAAAACTTGCTTTCCGACATTGATTCTTTTCAGTGAATAATAAAACTTTTCAATTAACAGGGCTTTTTAAAATTAAAACATGTTTTTTAAGCTTATGTATCAAAAATGAAAAATCTCATAGAAAATACATGGCAATTTTTTTAACATTCTTTTAAAACTTTAATCTACAAAAATCAATGAACCTACAAATAAAAGTTGCTCAAAAAATATAAAATTTTACCAGATAAAAATTTAATAGATTTACACACCAAAAAATCGCAAAAAATTGAATTACTGTAATTTTTGTGTTACAGTCGTTTTTCTTGTTAAGTTTACATGCCTTTCTAATTGCAAAAATATCCTTTTTTAATCTTGTAGTTCACAAAAACTTATCAATCAAATGCAACGACTTTATAACTTAAAAGATTTCTTCGGCAAACGCAAACGAAAAAGAGGATTAAATTTGTCAATTCATTTGTGCCCATTGTAATTTATCACACTTTCTTCGTCAAAGTATTTTGCAGTTTTCGTTTTCTTTGTTTTTGGTTTGTAGAAATGCGTGTTTGTTTGTTTATTCCAATAAAAAAAATATTTGATAAATTCGAAGATAAAAAAAGTAAAAGCAAAACACTTTTGAAAATGTCGATTTTCAGCTTCGGAAAAATTGCCAAAAAAATAAATTTTAAATGTTGCGCGATCTTGCAACGACTTTCTCTGTCCATCGTTTTTACCTCTCAAATTTTTTTTTAACGTCGTTTTTTTTCTTCCGAACAAAATTTTCTTATTTCCTCGTGTTTATTTTCGCTAATTTTTTTATTACTTCTTTTTTTGTTCCAGAGACATTTACTGAATCAACATGTTTGATCTTCCTATTGCTGTAAGAAAGAAGGGAACTCCATACTATATTGTTTGGTAAGTACATTTTTGAAGTTCCTCTTTTCTTTCAATGTGTTAAAATATTTCTTTTTTAGGACTAGTGCCTTTCATCCAAAGAAGTTTACAAAGCTTGTTACAAAAGATGAACTTGCAAAGTTTGATATTAAAAAGTTTTGGTATGTTTTTCTTTTCTGTGGTGCGTTTCACAAAATGCGTTTGGCAAACGCATTTTGTGAAACGCACCACTGTTTCCATCTAATCCTCAATTGCTTTTTAGTGAAGTCTTTGAAGAATCTCTTCCAACTCCTGCAAGAGCTGAAAAAGAATTATCAAATCGATTTTCTCTTTATTTAACTGGACATTTGTTGCTTGGTATTACTCGAGTATTCACATATCGGGTTTCTGCTGTCTTGGAAAATGCAGAACGAATTATTGAACGAATTAATCAACCATGGGATACACTTTCGATTGAAGATGAAGCATCACTTTCTCCAATTCCACATCAACGACCAGAATCACCCATTGATGTATGTTTTTCTGCACATATTTTTCCTTTAAGTTTGATTGATTTTTAGTATGCTTTTGATCCACATGAAATGGAAGAACCTCGTCTTGATGATGGTTTTCCTGAACAACGTCCACATGATGAAGAGGAACCTCGTCCAGCACTCGATCAACAAGATGAACAACAACCTGCTGCTGCTGAAGAAGGTGATGATGGAGGAGAACATGTACCTCCACGTCAACAAAAAAAGCGTGGACCTCGTAAACGTCCTATTATTGATACAGATGATGAAGATGACGAACCAAAAAGAAAACCACGTCGACCACGTAGAAAAAACGCAAGTGTTTACTTATTAGAAATCACATATACTAAATAGATTCTTTTTTAGGTTGTAGCAAATATTGCACGACATGAAGATATTACTATGCGTGAAGATCTTATGGATAGCCTTGAACGTGATCTATTGGAAGATGGCCTTCAACCTTTGGAGTTTGTTTTTTTGCTTTTTTTTTATATACTTAATATTGTCTTTCATTTTAGTGAAGAAGCACTTATGGATGTTGTTAATAATCATCCCGTTCAACTTGCTCCTGATACAGTTCTTGTAATTAATCCTCGTGTTGATGAAACTGATCCTGCAATTGAACAACAACCCCCACATGGTGAATTTAATGATTTCGAAGATTATCCTGAATATCATCCATCTTCATCACCTGTTCCTGCTGCAATTGCTTTAGAACAACAGCCCACAACAAATGATGATCGTGTTTTTGCTCGTAATCGTAGCCGGCCTTCTACTCCTATCGTTGCTGTAAATCAATTTTCAAATGAACAATTTACTATGGCAACTATCAATCTTCCAGCAATTGAAAATTTAACTATTGCAAATACTCCTGAACTAGCACGTCATGGTCGTACTCGTAGTGGTACAATTAGTTTATTATATGATCGTGAAATTTCTGAAAATATTCTCATGTCACCTTTGCAAGAACGTATGCGAAGTGCATCTCCATCAAGAGTTATTGCAATCAATATGATCAAATCACCTGAACCATCTGCTCCAGCATCAAATCGTGATTCTCGTTCTCCTCCAATATATGCACTTTATCGTGAAGGATCTCGCTCTGCAACTCCTGCACCACCACCAAATACACAAAGTCAACAACAACATGATATTGATCATACGTTTGAAGCAGCTGAACGTGATCCTGATGAAACGGTTGCTGATATTTCAAGAAGATCTCGTCAAAAACGTGCTCGTCGTAAACATGCTCGTGAACCACCTATTACTCTTCCCAATGTAAGTTCTTTTGGATATTTGTGTGGTATGCTTTTTTATATATTGTTATAATTTTAGGCTGATATTTTGAATCGTGATCAAGTTTATCTTCAAAAAGATCTTCAAAATGGTAAATTTGGTAGATTCCGAGCCCGTCTTGATGATCATGTTAATCTTTACAAAGCTTATCTTGGTCCAGATACTGTTGTTGAAATCGGTGATGAACTTCAAAATTTTCTTGATGAACGAATTGGTCGACTTGATGATGGTGAACGGGGACGTCGTGATGCTGCAAGTGGAAGCATTGGTATATTTTTTCTTGTTTTTATAAAAGGTTATTTGATCTTTTTTAGGACTTCGTCGTCCAGCTTCTCGTTTATCAGAAATAGGAAGTCGTCGTGGAACTCCAAAACGTCAAGAAGAACAACAATCTGGAACAGCACTTGATGAGGAAGTAGAAAGACCAGAACAACAAATGGCAGATCCATTTGATCATGATTTCGAAGATCATCCAAATGTATATCAGCAAGAAGAAGAAACTCCAATGCAACAAGATCAACCACTTCAACAGCAAAATTTTGCACCATTTGCTCGTCGCTCTCCAATTCGTCAATTTGAAGACATTGAATATGTTGAACCTGTGCCATTGCCAGAAGGAATGGAACATTTGCTTTCACCACCACGTGCTCTTCCACGTGAATTATTCAATACAAGTGCTCAAAGACCATTTAAAGAACTTGGATGCAAATATGATCATGATGATCTTTATTGGCTTATTCTTTATCGTGTTGCTACAGAAAAGAAAGTCGTCTTCAAATTTGGTGATTTTGCTAATCGTTGGCCTCGTCCATATATTGCAAAACAATATCATAATTTTCTTCGTAAGTTTTTCTTTTCGAGTTTGATTTGTTTTGATTTCTTTCTTTTTTCAGTTTTGGTCCAACTTCGTAAGATTATTGCTCGATCTGTCCATAATGTTTTCCATAGCTTCATTGTTATTCCAAATGATGAATTCAGAATGAATATGGCAAAGATTTTGACTTGTCTTGCTCGTGATTCTGCTGCTGTTTAAAAATGTTTTTATGTTATTTATTACTTGTGTTTTTCTTTTTAACTTTTATGTGTTTACCTTTATTGTTTGTATACACGTCAATTAAAAAATTTTTTCATCAATAACTTGTGTTTACTTTTGCAAAGCTTTGGATAATTACAAATTCTTTTGATTACTGTACTTTATTAGTTTTGTTTTTAATAGTTGTTCAAAAGCTTTGGTACAGAATGAATGAATTTTCTCTCTGGATTTTCTAATACCTCAAAAGCTATCGAAAATGCTATAAAAACTAACAAAAATGAAAGCAGTAATAATGTTGAAAAAAATATTGGAAATGTTTCTTTTGCAGCTGAAGCCAATTCTGTGGCAGTAAGGATTTTTGCATTTCTAGAAAAAAGAGATTGGAGAAAGGAAAAAAAAAAGTTCGCCTCTTTCCCTTTTTGATTCATACGTGTTCTTTTTTGCTAGAATAATGGTGTTATATTTTAGAGTTTTGATTCAACTGATTCTGTTACTTTAACTCCTCAAACATCTTTAGTGAAAATGGAATGTTTTTATATTTTTAAAAAGTTTTATTCTATTTTTATCTTTCAGTTTCTATCTTCTTATAAATCTATTGAAATGCAAGCAGCTTCAAACTTTGATGAATCAAAAAATATATTATTTGAAAATACAAGGGATTCAATTGAACCTTGTAGTCTTAGTGATTAACATAAACAAATGCTACAAAACAAATGCTACAAAACTTGAACCTTGGAAAACTGTGATATGGGAGAGATTTTTGTTTTTTTTGTGTTTTGAAGTCTCGATTTTTAAGGAATCATCAATTTTAAGAACAACAAAAAACAATGAAAGCTCAGTTTTGTTTGGTAAATTTATAAATTACGCTTTTGCATCTTTGTTTTAAAAAGTTCAATTTGGAACGGAAATGTTTTTTCTTGTTTTACGAAAGAAAAAAAACAACTTTTAAATTTTAAACTAGATTTGATGAATCATTTTTTACTAAAAAGTATAACAAAAAATTTTTATGTTTTTGCGTCATCATTTTTTTTCTTCTTTGTTTTGATTTTTAAATGGCCAAATTTTACTCTGCTTTTCTTTTTTGAATTCAATTGAACTGCCAAGAAGGAGGTTACATCTTTGATTGCTACAGCTCCGAAATAAAACCGGTTCCGAAAATTGTTGAAATCAATAAAATTCAACCTTTTTTCTTTAACAAAAAAAGAGACGTTTAAGAAAAGAATTTTTTTTGAGAAAGTGACTGATGATCGACCTTTATTTTTGACGTCTTTTTTTTTAAAAAAAAAGTAAAAAGTTGAACATTTTTCTGTTTTGAAAAACGTGAAAATTGGTGTTTTTTTATTTGCAGAAAATTAAAGTTGAAATATTTTTTTTGTAAAAAATGTATAGCCCTGATATGATGGATTGTGAATCGGATATTCAAAGCTTGCACAGCATTCAAAGTCCATCAAATATTTCTGCGCAAAGTCCCGCAACAATGGCCGCACAAATTGATACAAGTTTTGTTGCAAAACATAATATTACTGCTGAAGCTTATCAGGTATGTTTTTTTTAAAATTGATTGCGGCATTTTTGGATTAAAATTTACATAAAAATCTGTTTTTTTTTAGCTTTTCAAAGATGATGTTGATTTAATTTTTTCTGGAAAAGTTGCACTTCAAGATCAGCCAGCATTATTAGCTGTAAGTTTTAAAGGGATTTTTTCCACATTTGAACAAATATTTTAACCTATGTTTTCTTAGCCCGAGAAAATTTACCTTTGAATAAAAATGCGTTTAAAAAAATTTGTTCTAAAAAATTTATTTGCATCATAAATGCACTTTTAATTTATCGTTTTTTATTTTACTTTTAAAAGTTTTTTTTTATTCAAAAATAAATTTTTTCGTGTTGAGAGAATATTGGTTAAATAATTTGTTCGAACGTCGAAACTCCCTTTAATTTAATATTGAAATTATTAAATTTTTTACATTTCAAAAAAAGTTGAAAAACTCAAAACTAAAATTTGTTTGTTTTTGCCTTGAAAAGTTATTTCAAATTCAAGCTTAAAAGGCCATTTAAAATTAAAAATCGAAAAACAAAATTAAAAATATCGTAAAATTTTAAATTACAAAAATACATATAAAATGTTCGGGAAATTTGTTAAACTTTTTTTGAACTTTCTTTCCGTTTCATAAAAAATTTAACGATTTTGTCGTTTTTTCCAACCAAAAATTTCTCATGTGACCTTTCTTTTTTTTAGAGAATTCGAAATAACTGCGAAAATGCAATTGTTGCATTTGAAGCTGAAAAGCAATATTTAATGGGAGATATATTATGTGCGTGGGCGATAAAACAACAAAAAATTACAATCGGATCTGTATGGACACAGCTAATGCATTGGAACCAACTAAAAATAATCGATACACAATTTGAATATTTTGGAGAATTATTAGAACAAACTTTAACGGGCTTAAAATTTCTTGTTGATGCATATCCAAAAAATGGTTTTGATGAAATTCAAGCTCGTGTTCGGCATATTGCACATTATTTTCTTTTTTATTCTGTAATTGTTTCAAAGCAGCCTCCTTCGGTTGTTGTAAAATGTGGAGAAGCAGAAAATCATCGAAGAAGTCGATTTTGGTTTAATACTGAAATTCGAGTCTTAGGTGGAAGGGCATTTGGAATAAATCAAGTTGGAGAAGGAGCTGCAATTCCATGCTATTTAATTACAGATGAAACGGCGAAAGTTCTTTTAAGTAATGCATATCATGATGTTTTTGAGAATGAAGAATTTGTTATTGAACCCCCAACTGCATTGATGAAAGGGGATGAACATGGTCTTGCAGCGAAATTTGATGATATGGTAAGTTAAAAGTTTTGGAAGCTTAAATTTTGGATAAAAATGTGCCAAAAACCTTTTCTACTCCCATTAATGTGGCTCTAATACCATAGTTGGACTTTGCCAATCAGATTTCATAAGAATGATGCAATAGCTTTAAAATCACTTCTTACATAACAGTTTCCAACATTTTTTCAGAGAGTCTCCAAAAAAGGCCCCTTAAGACGTGATTCAGTTGCAACCAAGCGATATTGCCTTTGCTACAATGTTAGAATCTCAGCAAAACATGGCATTGATTTAATTGGCAAAAAAGTTTCTTTACCATTTGCAATCTTAGTTGGACCAAAATCTGATGTTGAAGCTCGTCTATTTCTTGAAAGAAGTTTTGCAGATCTTGTTCGAAAACCTTTATCCGATATTCCCACATATGCCACATACACGGATATGGCAGATGCATTAGAAATGAAATTTCAAGTGAGACTTACTGAAAATCTTTTTGGAAAATTTTTGTTTTATATTTTAGTCAATGATTGAAACCCCTCAAAAATCAACTGATACAATTCCAGCAATTCAACCAAAACCTTTTTCCCCACAAGCAAAACATCACATTCTTCGTCGACTAAAACCTGATAATTCTGGAAGGATAACACTTGAAAATTTTATGAAACTTCCAGTTGCAGAAGAATTTTGTTTAAAAAAGAATTCCAAAACTGAGGGGGAATGGAAGTTGGTGCCATTCTTTGATTGGTATTTTAAAATTGCAGAGCTTGTTAATAAACATTTATTACCAATGTGGAATGATGGGTAAGTAAGAAAATGAGAGCTTGAACGTTTAAAATAAAAAATTTTACTATTGCATCATTCTTATGAAATTTTTTTATAGACTTATCTTTGGTTTCTGTTCAAAAGATGAAGCCGAACTGCTTCTACGAGAAATGGAACGACCAACTTTGCTTATTCGATTCTCTGATATTGAATTTGGTAAACTTAAAGTTAGTGTTAAAGATCGAATGGGGGGTAAATACTTACAAATAATTTTCGTTTCAAGACTAAATTTTTATTTTTTTACAGTTATAAGGCATCATTGGTATGATTATAGTTCAACACATGTCATGTCAAGTTTAAGTCGAGAATTATTATCAAATTCAAAATATTATGGTGTTGAATTCATTTATCCAAATATTGATTTTGCAAAAGCATTGGGAGCTCGAACGCAAACTGTAAATGATAATTATCGAAAACCTCGAAATCTTCAACCCACTCCAGTTTACTTTGATAATCAAGATGCAGCAATGACAACATTTTAATTAAAAACAGACAATAAAAATTTCATGTAATTTTTAGCTTTTCATAAAAAATACAAATAATATTTAAATTTGGTTCAAATTTTGATTTTTAAAAAATAAAAAATATTTGCTGCATAAATTTTTTCAAATTTTTTAATTACAATTTTTTTCAGATTTTCTATTTTTTAAATTTTTTTCTTGTAAATCAAAGAAATTGTTTGCACAAAAATTTTGGTAATAATAAAAAATATTATTTCAGGATGACATTAAAAATCTTTTATTTGCTTTTTTAATTAAATTAATTCTTTTGGAACAGTAATTTTCAAGGATTTTAATAAACTTGGGAATTGCAAATTCCCAAATTTCTACAACTACAACAACACCACCAACAACAACCAACAACTCTAGCATAGTTGGACATGCTTAAATTTCTTAAAAATGAAGAAACAATGTTTTTTTTATTATATTATCACATATATTTGTTGAGCCTTAATAAAATATATTTTTACAATTTTAAATAAATTAATTTTTAAATTTTTGTTTAAATCCTATTTTTTATGTTTAACCAAAACAAACAACATTTATTCCACCTTGTTATTTTTTTTCACACTAATTAATACAAATATTTTAACAAAAAAAGAAAGATATATAAAAATTTAACAAGAAACAGGATTAAAGAAACACGGTGAATCAGCAGCATTTCGATTAACGGTATAATTCAAAATTTTATGCCTTCGACGTCTTGGTTGTTGTAGGGATGAAATTTCATTTAACTGAAAAACAAAAGAAAATTAAATTTTAAGTTTTTTAAAATAAAAATGTGTGAAAAATTTTGGCTTTGTCTTTTGACTGGATTATTTCTTTATTTTTTGATGGAAAATGTGATAAGAAATTACGCCAAAATACTTTTTTAGAGCAATCAAAAGGACAAAGGTTCGAAAAAGCAAAAAAAGTTTAAACTACAAAATTGTTACAGTGTTTTGAATAATTTTTAAAGGAATTTGATGATTTTTGATAAGATGGAATTCAAAAAATTTTAAAATGTTGAATTTAGGGATAAAAGTTAATACATTTTTTTACAACGATGAAAACATTTTTCTGCGAATTAAAAGTTTAAAGATTGTATTTTTATCATCAAAATTTTTGAAAATGCAGGGTTTTCAACATCAAAAAATTCCTTTGTTTTTCAAGCACATTTTTTGATTAAAGCAAAAAAAAATTTCAAAAAAGGTTTATTGAACATTTTTCAAAATCATTTTTTGGCACATTTTTACCAATTTTCTCAATTCATTAAAACTCAAAACTTTCGATTTAAAAAATGACAAACCTGTGAAATTAATTCTTGTAAGATTTTAAATTTCGTTGATTCATTTTCATTTTTTGGTCCAAGAAGCTCTTCCCCAAATGGTCTACACACGGATTCATTAATCAAAGAAATAAAAATTACTGCAAAAATAGAAAATTGAATTAAATATGCCATTTTTAATGTAAAATAACCAAAATTTGTTTTACTGAAAAAATTCTATTATTATTTTTTGTTATTTAAAAACAAAGAACAAAATTAAAATCAATGAATAAAATTATGTTTCTGAAGGAATTTAATGAAAAATTAGAAGCGGGCGGTCGAAAATACACTTATCAATAAATAACGTGAAATTTTTTTTGTAGTATAAAAAAAGAAAAGAGAATTGACAATTCAAGTATGCAAAAAAGGGAATTAGGAAAAAAAGGATTGCCTTTCATTTTTTTTTTCAATCAACAACTTTATTTTGTACATTGTTTTTTGACTAAAAAAGCTGTAAAAAATGTGTGTTATTAAGAAATTATCAAGTAATGAAAAGAAGGAAATTTCCATGCAATTGATTAAAGAAAGGCGCCATTTACTTTTTTTTACAAGGCTGCAAAAAAGTGTAATCGAAATTGTTGTTGATTCAACAAGAAGGGAAAAAAAATGAGGAGTGAAGAAATTGATTACAGTATACAAAAAATTTTTTCTGCAAATACAGAAAAAGATAACATTCTCCATTTTTAATGGCAAAAGTAAAATTTATCATACAAAAATTATGATATGTATTTTTGTACGATTTTTAGACTACTGACGTTTTTCTTTATTTTTTCTGTTTTGAAATGGCCTTATCTTTTTTTTGTCTACCGTATACTTTTAAAGAGAATAAATCTTAGAGGGGCAAAGTTTAATAGTTACCTCTGAATTTCAAAAAGTCTTAAAAAAATTTTTAGCTATTTTTAAAAATTTATATCTTACAGTACCCCTTTTATAGAAATTTTTACCTTTTCAACATTTTCTGCAATATTCCTGATAGAAATAAATGAAAAAATATATCCAAAACTTTTTGTTGTGAAAATTTAACAACTTTCATAGAATTTATTTTTTCGTTAAGATCGTCTTTTTATTCAAATTAATTAATAACAACTAAATCCACAAAAGTTTGATTTGCTTTTATATAAATCAGAAAACCCAATTTTTACAATACACAAAACATCCCCTTTAATTGCACGATCGAGAAACAAAGGTACAATCCTGTTCCATTATTTTAAAAAACCTTTTCAAAACACCAACATTAAATAATACCTATAAACACATATATTTATTTTTATACACATAGTAATTTTAATTTTATAGCAGAAAAAAGTAGGCGATAAGATTTTATTTTATGCATTTTGTTACAAAATTATAGGATCAAAAAAGAAACAAAGGAAAAATTTAACACTTAATTATTTCTTCCTTTTTTCCATAGACTGTGGTTTTTTAAAAATACTTTTTTTATTTACTACAAAAAAATCACTTGTTAAAACCAAGGATACAACATATATTATAAGCTTTAATGGTTGGTTATAATTTATTTTCTTTGAACAAACTAAACATTTATTAATTTTTAATTTAAAAAAAATGGTAGGCTATACGGATGTATGCAAACATCGCCAATGAAATGAAGTTGTGCCATTCTGTGAAAACAGATTTAAAAAATAGAAAGTTTTACAGTAATTAAAAGAAAGTCCAAAATACTAATAAATTTCTTTTTCTTAAAACCTGAAAATCAAGGACTCAATGGAGCGGGTTTTTTTTGTGTCAAATGGAGCTGCGAAAAGAAGCAAAAAACCGCCAATAAACAAAAAAACAGCTCCACTGAGTGCCTGGATTTCAGGGTTTGATCCAATGAAAAAATTTAAAGATAATGATTTGAAAGTTTTAGGAACTTTCTTCTATTTATTTAAGCCTCAATTCCCAATTTCCTTCCTCCCCCTCTTCAATCAAATTACAGCATAAATGAGCTAGAAGAACTCTTTAAAATTCAAAACTTCCGAAAAAAATAAAAGATTTAAATGTCAAAAGGATGTCATCATTCATTTTAACTGAAACTGATATATCCATGAAGTAAATCCAATACTTTTATACCCTTCAAAAGTATACAGAATTGTGGAAAAAAAATAAACTATACATTTTTTGATGGAAAAATGATGATGCTAAAAAGCAATTTTTGAATTGCACAAAAACACCAACAAACAATAATTTTCACAAAAAATTAATCTTCCTTAAGAACAATACAGCTCATTTTTAATTATTCTTCCACAAAAAAATGGCGATAATTAAAAACCGGAAAGTTTTACCATTCAAAGACTTATGCTTTAATTTGGTTCCCAAAAATAATAATAACTTTATTTATAAAAAAAGCGAAAAATGACACCATTCTTCCTTTTTTTTCTTTAATGTCTCTTTACTTTTATGTTTACCCAAAAATTCTATTATTATTCAAATTTACCAAAAAAGGAAGCTATAAAAACTTTATACAAAAAAACAAAGTACACACAAATTTTATTTTTAAACCAAACTAAAAATTGTAAATAAATGAAACAACATCTTTTTTAGGTAAAAAAATATAATTAAGTTTCATTCAAAAACACTCTTGAAAAAAGGAAGTTCCCAGTATTTAAATTTTGTGATTTTTGAATAGACAGAAAAAAATGCAGGTGTAAATTTTTGTTTCATTGAAAAACATTTTATTCTTGAAATAGTCAAATACCGTAATTTTCATGAAAGAAATTGGAAATTGAATGTTTACGTTTAATATTACTTTTTTTTGACGTAATAGGGTTTAAAAGATTATGGAAAACAAAAAACATATAAATTAGTTTTTTTAAATTTTAATTAAACGCCTACATTTCTGTGGGAAAAAATGTTTCATTAAATTTCTTTAAAAAAAAACTTTTTCACTGCACTATAACTAAATTCAACGAAATCGAAATATCGAAATTACCAAAATTATTTTTTCAGTCTGTAAACGAAAAACCAAGATATTGAAATACATTTTTTCTGAAAAAAACAACCGAAAAGTCCAGCATTCTATACTGAAATGCAGAAACAAAAGTAATGAATAAAAAATTATTGAAAGACGCCGAATTATTTTTTCCCTAAAATCAAAAAATGGGAACAGTATTCAATTTTTTATTTATAACCGGAAATAGAAAACTGTTGTCTAAAGTGACAGAGATTTTTTTGTATTATTTCCGGACAACAAAAGTTGTAAACATTTCTTATCAAAAAAACCTACAATTGATTTTTATACAAAAAAGAAGCACGAAAAATAACTTCTGTTGTTATAATTTTTACATAACTCAATATATATGTTATATTAGGGTGATGTAAAAATTACGCAAATCTTAAATTATAACATTATATACCATATAAAATGCAATTTTATTTACAAATTTTTTTTTAAAATAAACAAATTTGTAACATGACGAAAATCTAACCTATTAAAAATTTTAACTATTTTAAATTTGACGGAATTAATTTTTTTTTGTAGTCAACAAAAACTTACAATTTTTCAGCAATGTACCGTAAGTATGACATATATTTTTTAAGGGTTCCAAAAGTATGTCTTTATTGAAAATTAAATCTTTTTTTAAGACATTACTGAATAAAAAACATGTTTTTGATTTTTTTGTGGGGGGTATTGCAAATACAAAAAAGTTTTTGCTGACTCACTTTTTTGCAAGAAAATTTATATCAACGAAAAAAAGAAAAGAGAAGTCATCATTGTTTTTTTATGATGCAATTATCAGTAAAAAAATATATATTCTTCATTAATGAGCTTGTAATCGGTTATTTTTTTTTGTGTCCTTTGTCTTTTAACATTGAGAGAGCAATAAAAAACAATAAAAGTTTTTACTTTTTCAATTTGCAATAGACGTAAAAAGGCTAAAATAAATATCAGTGATAAGAAAAGAAAAGAAAAATGCACCCCACAAAAATTATTTTGTGAGAAAAACAAAGAGAAAAAGAAACGGAAAAAACCACACACAATTTCCAAGGATTAAAAGTTGTCATTTTTGGTGACAATTTTTTAAAGGTTTATTGTAAATTTTGGTAAAAATGATTTTTATGACTTTTTTTGAACACTTTTTTTAATGGGTTAATTCAGTTCAAAAAAGACACTTGAAACGTTTGAGAAAAAATAGAAACAGAAAATCAAAAATCTCTCAGAAACAACTGCAGAGACGGTTGTTTTTCGATTTAAAGAGCAAAAAAAGCTTTAAAAAGGCGAGGAAATTTAAGCTGTTGAAAATTTTAGAAACTAATGCAAATAAAAAATATATTCCTTTAAATATGTCAAAATACGTAGGCGATGAGCAAAAAAATGGATTAAATTTTTTGGATTAAAAAAATGCTTGTTTTTGTGTTTCAAAGAACCGCACGGAGGTTTTTTGGTTTAAAAAAAAAGATTTTTAATTTTTTAGAAAATATCAAATTTTTGGTTTAACATTTCTTAAAAAAGGATAACCAGCAGCTTTAAGATCTTTGAAATTTTTTAATACTTTTTAATATAGTAAAACATTTAAAAAAACAAACATAAAAAATACAAAAAAAATTTTGCAAAAAAAAATTGCAGAAAAACAAAATCCACCAAAATTTCAATCGAAAACACACTAAAATATAAAAAAAAACATTTTTAAAAATCAATTTTTTATGACAGACTTTCCTTTCGGCACTGATAAAAAATAAGTGTTTTCAGTAGATCCTCTTCAAGCTCAAAAAATATCCTGATTGAAATTGTTCCAAAAAAATGGGAACTCTATTTATTCTATGAAAAAAGAAGATAAGAAAAGATTGATTACGTAGATTTTAAAAAAAAATAAAAAAATACTGCTGAATTTGGTCATTACTTTTTTGACAGCTTTTTCAAGATGGTTTTTAGAAGTTCAATAAATTATTCTTCCACGTGCTCATATCTCTACGTAATCAGTTAGGTTAATCAAGATCCGCAAAAAAATGCTTTGATAAAAAAAACAAAACTTAATTGAATGTTCTTTTGTACTCAGAAGAGGGGCACATAAAAATATGTTGCATTTATGGAAAAAAATTTATTCAACATTTTTTCAAAAAGGGAGACATTTTAAAACACAAAATACACTAAATACAAAATTCAAACAATGGTTTTTTTAAAAATTAAAAAAAAAATTAAATAAAAAACTGTAAAAAATTTGTTCAAAAATAACAAAATTTTTTTGCAAAAAATAAGTATCGTACCAAATTCGATGTTTAATTAAATTTTTACAGTAACTCGAAAACCAATGTTTTAAAACAAAAAAGTATAATTACTTTTCTTACTTTTTAAATATTTTGCTAGATTTAATTTATGATAAAAACATATTATTTATAATAATATTATTCGTTTTAAAAGTTTCAAAAAGGTTTAATTTGCAGCTTTTTCTCCGATAAAAAATAGTTACTGCTTATTTATAAAAATAATAAGTTGTAAAATAACTTGCAATTAATCTTTTGGATTTCTTTTGTGTGTTTCGACAGTTTTTTGTGTTACAACTTTTTTTTTCTTGATAGATAACTAAAGGCGCCTCTATCGTCTTTAAATGTGCGTTAATGCAGCCTTTAACGTGTAAAACAAAAAAAGAACTGATAAAAATGGATAGGTGGGCTTTTTTCCGGGTTCTTTCCCAGAACTTTTTTTTCTGGCCCAAAAAAGGTTGTAAATTAATTGTTTTTAGTTTGTTTTTTGTCCTCCGTATTTTTCTTTAAATAATTTTTAAAAATCAGTCATATCTTGTCAGCAACTTTTTAGCATCCATTTTTTAAAAAAAATAAACAAAGATAAAAACTGGAGAAAATTTATTTATAGAAACTTTTGCTAAAAAAATAACTTCCAAAAAAAGTTGTTTTTCATTAATTTTCAAAAATGTCATAAGAACTTATTTACTTTTTAAAAAAGGGTTAATCAGTCATTTTTTTGATATATATTTGTGCAGATTTTATTTATTATGAAAGTGTCCCGAAAAAAAAATTAAAAATCAACAAAAATATTTATTATTTTTTAAACAAAAAAATACAAACAAAAATATAATTTAAAGCTTAAACAATTTTTTTATAATAAATTTTTGGGATAATCGATAGGCATTTTTTTCTTCTTTTAAAGCTTCATGCAATTTCATATAAAAGTTGTTTTTGGCAGTCGTAATAATAGTAGTAATAGTAATGTGAAATGTGTATTTGAGTAAATATTTGTGGCAAAATGGTAATTGTAGTCATAGTTGAATGAATGTCGGTATAGTAGTACGGTAATTTTTTCTTGAATTTAATGCAATAATTTCCAATAACAACTTTTAGTAATAATAATATTATACTTCCTAATATGCAAAAAATAAAGTAAATGGTAATAACCATTGAAAGAGAATTAACATGTAACTGGATGAAAATAGCAATCATCTTTATGACTTAAAGTTCGATGCCGGCGAGCTCTTGAACGAATTGGAAGTGATTTATCTTCAAGCTGAAACTTAAAAAATTGAATTAAAATAGTTTTAAAAAAACAGTCTCAAAATTTTTTCAAATTGTTTGAAAATTTTTTAAAAACGGTTTACTTTTTTAATTTAAAATTGCCGATTTAAATTTTATTTCAAAATTTTAAAAATATTTTTATTTTTTTGTAATTTAAAAATTCGAAACAAATTTAAAAAAACAAAAATTTTTGTTAAAATTGTAAAAAAAAATGTCTTGGATGGAAATCAAAAATCCCAGAAAATGAAAAGAAGAAAAACAAACCTCATTTAATAATTCTCGAAGCATTCGAAGTTTATGGGTTTCATGTTTAATTTCAGCTATTAAAACTTCACGTTCGCTTGAAATTGATGGACGACAAAAAGCAGAATTAAAAATGCAAAAAATAAAAATAGCAGCAAAAAGAATACGGTAAATTGAAGGCATTGTAAAATTGAATTGGACTTATTCTAAAAAATTTTTTTTAAAATGAATAAAAAATTAAATTTTTCACGCAGTTTTATATTTTAAAAGTATAGCACGTTAAAAAAAAGTGATACAATTTTTTGAATAGAACAATTTTGGAAAAGCTATATTTATATGTTTTCAGCCTCCTTTAAAAGTGGTGTAAAGGATTCTTTTATCAGTAAAAATTAATTTTGTATCGCGTCAATTAACGTCGTCAAAGAAAAGAGAGAGCAGCCTTCGATTTCACCCTACTTTTTTTTATGACTTTGACTCACCCACAATTTTCTCTCTCTCCGCCTTTTACTTATTTCTCTTTGTTTTTGACTTCTTTACACGATACAAAAATTGACGTGAGTTTTTTTTTCAAAGCAAAAAAAGAGTTAAAACAATGAGGTGGTAAAAAAAATATCGGTCAAAATACATTCACTTTTTTTTTACAAGATAGAAATTCCAAAACATAAAAAAAAAAACTAGGATTGCCGGGTGGCCGATATTTTGGTAATTAACTGAAAGAGATTAAGAAATATTTTTTGTCAAATAATTTTTTTATAGCGGGTCTAAGGATAATTTTTTTTATCATTTATTAGCTCAATTGACAATTTTCTATCAACTGCATACTGTAATCAAAAAAGAGTCAGTTTTTTGCAAAAAATTGAAAAATAAAAAAAGTAAAAGATTTAACGATAAACAATTTTTTACTACCCCCGTACCTACCGTAACCTTTTACACCATTTGAATCGAAAGATTTTTAAGGCTGTCAAAAAACTTATCAATCATTCAAAAATTGAAAAAAAACTCGTCAAAATTGGATACTGTAATTGCCAATAAAAAAGGAAATGAATAAAAGTTTAAACTAAATACAAAAAAACAAATCTCTTCTTTTTTTTTCTTAAAATTACGTAATTACCGTAATCTCTTTTGAAATCCTTGTTTTTAATTAAAAAGCATAAAAAAAAGTTTGTTGGCTTAAATGTGATTCATTGAAAGCAAGCAGCAGTTTTTATTTAATCAAGGACGACTTATTTACGTAAAAATAAAGGATTTTTGTAAGTCTTTCAAAGAATTCAGCGTTAAAAAAATTGTCGTCATCAAAAACTTTTAAAAAACAAATATAATATAAAACTTTGTTGTTTTTTGAAGGAATTAGAAAAAAAAAGAAAGGAAGGAAAAGGGAGCCAATCAAAGGAAATGTTTTATAAATGTTTTTTGTAGGCAAATTTGGATTCCGTTAAACTAAAAGATTTTAGGTATTTTTATTGTATTTTTTTGACGTTTTTTATAAAACGTCAAAATAATACAATAAAAAATGCCAAAATTCGAACATAGTATTTTGCGTGCCAAAAATTTTTATTCCAAATAACACAAACAATAGAAAACTATTACTAATAACAAACAAATTCCAAGAATTTTTTTATTCTTATTTTCTGCTGCTGCAAAAATGTTTAAAGGGATCGGACGGTTAGATATATTTTTTATTTTAACGCTTTTTTCAAAATGGCATAAATCTAAAAATCAGGGTTTTTTCTATTATTATTTTGCCTGATTGTCAGGTTTATGCCATTTTGGATAAAAGCGTTAAAAGAGAAAAATACACCAAAAAGTTGGAACAATTCCCTGATATTTTTTAAAATACAAATTTCACTAAAATATAGTATTCCAAAGACAAGGGAAAAATAAAATCAAAAATTTTCCATTTTTAAGTCAGCAGTAATATTGTAGCTATAAAGAAAGGCTTTAAAAAGCTTTTTTATAAAACGTCAAAAAAATACAATCAAAAATGCCAAAATTCTAACACAGTATTTTGCGTGCCAAAATTTTTTATTCCAAATAACACAAACAATAGAAAACTATTACTAATAACAAACAAATTCCAAGAATTTTTTTTTGTTTTTTTGTGCTACTGCAAAAATTTGTTGTTCGCTGTTTTTTACGTAAAAAACTATAAAACGGAAATAATAAAAATGAGATACAAATTTTAGCTATGAGAAAAAAATCTTTTAATTTTAAAAAAGCGTAATTGTTTGTTTTTTGAAAAACAAAGTTTTTGACAAAATAAAAATCTATGGTTTTTAAACCTCTAAAACAAACTTTTGAAAAGGGAAAAACAAAAAACTTTTCAGAAAAAAAAGAAAATATTTTTTTTTCAAGTAGTAAAAAAACTACGGTAGAAAAAAAAAATGCAAAAAAGTTAGATTTTTTGATAGAAAATCTAAAATAAAAATGTAATAAATAAAAAAAGAAAACGGATGTGTCAATTAATCAAAAAAAAATAGCAAGAAAACGGGAATTTGTGCAACTATATACTTTTTCAAAAAATAAAAACACCTCCAAAAAGCTTCCGCTTTTAAAACATTTTTCATCGATCAATGAAGACTTTTCTTATCATTAAATTTGTCTCCAAATGAAAAATCATATTCTCCAACAATCAAAACAATAACAACAACCAAAATTAGCTCCTTCTTCAAAAAAGTTAAAAATAGCCTAAAATTTAAAGGACCACTCCTTATTTTTTTTCTACTTCCCCCATATTTATTCAAACGAAAGAAGTCTCTCCTACGCTGATCGATAAAACATCTAAACATTTACAATTAATGATGTTTTAAGCTTTTCAAAAGTTTAAAATGTTTTACAAAACTTTTCTATGAATCCCGGAAATATATTTTTTTTTAAAAACTTCAAAACTACCGTCATTTATATAGCTTTAAATAAAAAAGATACATAAGCTTGAAGTTTTTAGTCAACAAAAAAAAGTAAGCAAGATCAGGCGTGCGTGGGTATCTTTTTTCATTCACACATATAAGATCAAAAAGAAAATGTGAGAAAAACAAATATATAATCAAATGTCTATTAAGAATAAAAGTTATGTCAGATTAAAGTTGAAAAATATGTCAGAAAAAAAAAAGCAGAGGGTGACTAAAAAAACAAATAAAGGAAATGACGTTTTTTCATTTTTATTATTGTATTAAAGTTAAACAAAAATTAAACAAACAGAAAATTTTACGATGATAATGATAAAATTATCGTTAAATATCAAGATACAGATTTGCAGAATTCAGACGCAAAAATGCCTCCCTCCCCCAAGCACCATACCTTAATTATAAGGGTGTAGTCGAATGCTGATTTTAAGGGTGCGTTTACTTACAAAATTTAAAAATCTAATATAATTTTAAACTTTTATTTTGAATTTAGGATGCAACAATAAACCAAAATAAACTTTTTGCTTGACAAAAAATCCAGAACAAATAATTTTGTTAATTTTTTTCTGAAATTCATTTTATCGACAATTTCTGGATTATTTTTTTAGAATAAATAGTTTGCGCGAAACTTTTTTCGTACAAATTTTTTTAGAATGCAAAAACTAAGCACAATCAAAATTTTTATGGTTCAAATTTTATGGTTATTTAATTTATTAAAATAAAATGTTTGTCATATTTTTGGTTGAAAAAGGTTTCCGTCCACTAAAAAACGATAACAGTAATCAAAAATAATCTGTTTGTGACAAACAGTTTGTCTAAACAAATTTTTTTTGAGAAGATACCGAAAAATTGAAAGCAGGTGAAAAAAAATTGAATTTGCAAAAAAGAAAAAAAATGAAACATTAAAGCTTTGAAAAAATCATTTCCAATTAAAACATTTGGGTTTAACATTCTTTTTTAACTAAAAAAAGCAGTAATTAAAAAACAATTTCAAAAAATTTGTTTTTTTTGTTCTTTGTTTTTTCAAAAGTTTAAATATGCAAATTTATTATGATTTTTATTATTCATTTTGAAGACAAAAACGCTTTTTTCTGAAATTGATTTCATTCATTTTTTCTTGTTAAACATCCGAAAAGTATGTCGACTTTATTGTATATTTCATGAACTTCAATTTCTGGTGGTGCCGCATATTTAACATTTTTTCCTCAAAATAATTTATCATCATGGAATATTTTGGTTTGTTTTTTTTCGTTAAATAAAGTCTTTTTATCCGATATTTCTGAAATTTTACTGTTAAAAATATTTGTCACTTTTTTAGGGCCGTAAAATTGCTGTTGAAGTAATGTTTTCTGGTGCAATTGGATGGATAATTTATTGGTCATTTAATAAAAAACCTCAAAAAAGAAAAAAAAAGAAAAAAGTTTTACCAAAATCAACAACAATTCGTAAACGTCGAACATCAAAGACATCATCTTCTGCTTCTGCATCTGCATCTGCATCATCAAAAATAAGAATTTTTTACGTTTTTGCATACATCTAACGTTGACATCTTTTTATCTTTTTTATCTTTTTTAGCCTTCAACATCACCATCTTCTTCTTCTGGAACTGCAAAAACAAACAATGCTTTTATTTCATCTCCAACAAATGTTTCAATGACGGGTGCTTCTACAAAATCTAAATCTCCTACAATGGCATCAACCCAACAAAAATCTTTAACAAAAGTTGAAAGCTGAAGAACCTTCTTTAATTGCTCCAGTTCAAGAACCTTCTATCGTATCAAAAGTTGAAACACCTGAAGCAAAAACGGTTGAAAATGTACTATCTGAATCTATGAAAAAAAGGCTGAAGAACCTTCTTTAATTGCTTCAACTCAAAAAACCACAGAAAAAATTGAGGTAAATGTCTTTAACTTGGATTTTCGTTTCTCAAATTTTCATTATTTTAGTTCCTTCCAACTGCTCCACCTTCTTAAATTGCTTCAACTCAAGAAATTGCCGTACCAAAAGTTGAAAATATTAAAGCACCACCAAAAACTGCAGAAAAGAAAATTGAACGATTGCCAAAACAACCGGCAGTATGTTTACAAAATTTATAAAATTATTTTTTGCGAAGTTTGATATATATATTTTTTATAGATATGTTGTGATTGTGGAGTTGAAAGAATGGATGATGCAGAAAAATATAGTGATGATACAACAATGCCAAATTTAATACAACCAATGAATTTTCCAAAAACAATAATACTTCCAATGTCATATGAACATTATTCACCAATTAATTTAACACTTCCAATTGGTTTTTTTTATTATTGTTTACACTAACTTATAAAGTTGATATTTTTAGAAGAACAAACACAATTATCTGCAGCTGCAATGCAAAAACCTGAAAAAGGTGAAACAACATTGCTAACACCATTTCGTCCAATTCTTCATTCAATTTATTATGCACATCGGCATGCATTATTAATTGAAGATTTATTACAAAATTATCAATTTCTTGAAGATTAAATTTTATTTCGTTTCTTATTTTTAGCTGTATTAAATTAATATAAATGTTTGTTTTGATTTTTTTTAAATCTTATCTAATTTTGTTGAATTTGAGAATTCTTCATTACAGTATATTTTTCTTAATTACAAACAGTTGTAACAATGAAAACTTTTCAAAATAACTACGCATTTCTCATCTGATTAAAAATTTGCCACAATCCCCTCCCTAGATTTCCAGTTAAATTTTGTACTATCTATACTGATCAGGGTTTTGCGAACTCAGAATATCGAAATTTCAATTTCCCGTTACCGTGGCACCAACTTTTGCATCGTAAAAGACGTGTTAAAAAATGGGAGTAATTTTTTTTGACAAGTTTTTGTTACTGTGCAAAAAACATTAAACAAAATTTCCATAAAATGGATTATTGATGACATTTTTTATTGTAAACAATTTATTTTACTGCTGCTGCAAATGCATAATGAATCATTTTGTTCCCTCAATAAAATTTTATCATATTAAAAATTTCATAGCTGCTTTTATCATCATCATCAAGTCTTGTGCTACAAAACTTTTGTAGCAAAGGATTGATTTTTATGTTTACAAAAATGCTCTTTTTTTGTCGCATCCTTTGTTTAAAAGTGGAATTTTTGGTTGCTATGTTTTTTTAACCTTTTGTTTGTTTGCTTTAACTTTAAAAAATTTTTTTCTTTTTTTCGTTAAATTTTCGTTTATCAAAAAAATTGTTGAAACAGCTTTTTTATATTTTGTTTTATTCCAAAAATGAGTGGCTTTATAATTCTATAATTGTGATTTATATTATTTTTTCCAAAAGCTTTCCAGCCTTTTTTTTCGATGACACATTTGTTTGTTTTATACCACAAATTTCAAAATAAAATTCATTCACGTTTTTCTTTGCTCACATGGTGAAAAAAATGAATAAATAATAACGAATTTTTCCCAAAAAATACCTATTCAAGAAAAAATTTTTACTGTTTTTTAAGTTAAAAAGTTTAAAGCAAAGTCAAATTTTCTCGGAATTTATTTCCACTGTGTCTGTACTTTTTTTAAATTTTTAACATTTTTATTTTTTTGTTGTCATAGTTCCCACTTTTTTGAGCAAAGGTTTTTTCTTTGAATAAATAAAAAATAGCCCTGTTTTTTGCAAGTTTTTTTATACCTTAAAAAAGTCTTCATTTTTAGTATTTTTCATATAAAAAGATTTTTTAAATTTATTAGTGACAAATTTTTATTAGAGAGTGTTAATATCTACAAAATTACTTGTTTAAAATTATTCAACTTTAACATTGGCAGCTAAAAAGTTATTTTTAAGGATAAATGTTTATTGTTACTTTTTTTTATTGTTTTTTTTACCTGCTTGAGTTTTTATTTCTTTTTTTTATGCTTCAAATAAAAACTAATCTATATTTTTCAATATTTACTTTAGAGTTGTTTTCCTTTTTGCTATTCTATTTTTTTGTTAAAAGAGAGCAGACGCTTTAATGTATTTTTCAGTTTAACGTGTTTTTTTTTTCAAAAATGGCATAAACCCGAAAAAAGCCCTGATCATCAGGTTCATACTATTTCGAAAAAACATGTTAATGGATCAGATCTTCAAATCAAAATTTTTAAAAAAATTTTCGTGCAATAAATATCGAGTATAATTTTATCCATTTAAGCATTTGAATATTAAACTAGCCATATCCATATTTATTTTAGCGTTTTATTTTCTTTTCGCGGTTCCATTTTTTGTTTTAAAAAAATTTTTAGGAATGCAAGATTTTCGTGTTTCTCTAAATTCCACAACGAATGTTTTCTTTGCAAATTCTGAAGTTAATGGAACAGTTTATTTAAAAACTGAAGAACCAATAAAAGCCCGAAAAATTCAAGTCTCAATTATTGGCCGAGCAAAAGTTGCTTTTAATAATTTAATTGGAACAACATCATATTATTATTGTTCAAAGATACCATATATCGAAAATGAAAATGTACTTTGGAAATCTGAAAATGATGAAAATAAAATTGGAGCAGGAATTTATGAATTTCCATTTAAATTTATTATTCCATGTAATTGTCCCCCGAATGTTTCATCAATGTATGGAAATATTAAATATTTTGTTAAAGGAACAATTGATGTTCCAATGGGATTTAATAAAAATTTTGTTATTGGATTTTCTGTTTGTCCTTTTATTGATTTAAATGCTGATATCCGATTGGGAGCACCTGTAATAAATCATATGGAAAATAAGAAAATGTTTTCGTCAAAAGCTGTTAAAGCTACAGTAAGTTATTAAAAGAATCGTTTTGAGAGAATTTTAAAACATCTGTTCGAGACCAAATTATTCATAATTGAGCCTGAAAATCAGAAAAAAAACTAAATTGTTCATATTTTACCTTTCTTTTTTGTTAAAAATAAAAACTTTAAAAAAATTTTGACTATTCCCATGATTTTTGGACTATGAAAAAATTATCTCAAACAGAATTTTGATTTTTAAAAGCTTCCATTTGAGACCAAATTTATTACAATTGAACCTGAAATTCAGAGAAAAATTAAACATTTTTTTATTTCGTTTTAAATAAATGTGTTATTTCCTTGATTTTCAGGTATAAGAAAACATGTCTCAAACGAAATTTCCGATATAAAGAAATTTCGGATTCGAGACCGTTTTTTACAAAAAAAATTTTCAGTTAAAAATGCCAAAAATCGGTTATGTTTGTGGTGAAACAATTTCATTAACAGTTTTAATTGAAAATGAATCCTCTTCTGAAGTCACTTCAATTGAATCTGGGATTGGTGCAACATATTTTTTTAGCGCTAAGCAAATTGGATCTCTAGCATATCCAAACAGCACATTTTTGAATCAAATTGTTACAAAAGAAACATCAAAAAAATATTGTTTTGAAAAAATTCCATTATCTGTATTTTTTTATTTTTATAGCTGTTTTAAAGTTTTTTTTTAATTGTTTTTAAGGTTGGTGTTAATCAAAGTTCAGAATTTACACGGGATATCGAAATTCCGCCAATTCCACCAAGTTTTGATCATTGTGATATCATAAAATTGAGATATCACGTTTTTGTAAGTTTTATCAATTTTTTACGTCTATTTTTTGAAGAAAGGAAATGCTAGAAAAAAATTGAAAAAAATGCAGGTTTGCGCTTCGAAACCCAAAGTCCCCTTTTTTTTAAAAGTAAAAAAAAAAGATTTCGGGTCTCAAAGCGCAAAATTGTACTTTTTTCAATTTTTTCTATCAATTTTTTGAAAAAAATACACGTGTAAAATTTTTGGAGCAAAATCGAAACTTTAATTTCGAAATATTTGATTTTTGTAACATTGTAACCATGGAATTTTAGGTTAAAGTAAATACAAGTGCAATATTTTCTCGTGGTGCAACAGCTTCAGTGCCATTAGTGATTGGCACAGTTCCAATTCGGCAAATACATACATCTGAACCAAATTATATTGGATTAGAAGCATATATGCAACCACCGGCACCAACAGTTCCACCACCAGATTACGATTTTACTGAGGCAAATTTTCATGAAGGAGATCCAGATGAAAAGTCTGAGATTAAAGAAGAAGATGGGGAAGAAGATTTTCCATTTCAACCGAGATTTGCATTTTATTCTGATAAAACAAAGCTCATAAATCCAAGACATTAAAGTTTTGTTGTATTTATTGTTTTCCTTTTCTGATGTTTTTTGAACTTTTTGTAATTTTTAAATTTGTAATATTTAACCTGATTTCAACAAAAAAATAAATATCTATTAAAGTTTAAAAAGATGTTGAATTTTTAGTTTTCTGAAAATCAAAAATTTTCATTGTTATTTCAAAATTGAAGCCCCAATACAAAGTTTCTTTGTTTACCTAAACTTGAAAATCAGACAATTTTTTTATTTGACTGCTTCGATTAATACATGATTTTCAGCCATAAAAACAATTTAGCCTAAATCTTTAAATGACAAAATAAAATTTCTTATTTTCAAAAAACTTAAAAATTTTTATGAAACACCAAATAAAAATTTAATTATTTTTAAAAATTTTCAATTTTAAAAATAGTTAAATTTTTTCACCTGCCAGTGTCTAAAAAAATAAAACTGTTTTTGTAGCCGATTTACGAATTCCGGGTTTTGCTCATATCCGTCAGCACATAGTTGGTAACTTTTTGCAACTTGTCGATTTACCTGAAAAAAGTTTATTAATCGAAACCTTTTTTTAATAAATCACCGGCCGACAAAATTTAAAAAACGATTTTCGTTAAAAACAAAAAAAAAATTTTCCGCTCGGGAACATTTTGGTGAAGCTTTAAAACTTTAAAACCTTTTTTGAGCATTTGTGGGTAAGATAACGGAATTTTTAGATTTCAGAATCGTTTTTAGCGACCTCGAAAATGGTTGGGCGCCAGCTTTTTTGATAAAATTGCGTTTAGCCGATTTTCGAAAATTGATGTTGGAGTAAAAGATGGAAGAATCAGCTATTATTGCTTTATATATTTCTAAAAAGCATTAATAAGCAGGCTGACATCTATATCTAGCTAAAAAATGAGCCAAAACATGTGTATTTTGTCCTAAAATACAGGGTTTCGAACTTTGTAAGTTTTTGTATATACCATTCTAAGTTTCTCATACCCTACATTTCGAAATTTAGCAAGAAAAGACCACTTGAAAAGTATTTTATCGTGTTCAGCGATGTCGAAAACCTATAAATTGCTCGAATTATGCCAAAAAATTGAAACTCAGTAAAATCGGCTTTTGGTGTTGAAGGTATTGAGAGCATCTTTGTGCCACTGTTAAATCCCAGGTATGAGGATTCCGCAGCTGATTTTTTGCAAGAATATTTCTCTATACCAGGCCTATCATTTAGGCCATATATCATGCCAAAACCCGAGGGTGAGTTCGGGACCTTTACGGTGAGAATTGAACCGGTGAAAAACAAATTCTTTTTTTGCTGCAAAAAATGTTGTTTGCAAACGCGACACGAAAATTTGTATAGAGAAATTGTGTTGCCTTAACTGAAAAAAATTTCTTTTTTCTATTTTTTAGCAGTAATATTACTTTTTTTTACTCATTTCTTTTTTTCTTTCCATCAATATTTTTACTGCGTATCTAATGATACCAAATTTGTTGCATTTGGCGACCTTTGAAAAAACCCTGTACATTGCTAACCAAACGCATTCCAAATTTGACGACTAAAAAGGTGCAATCATTCATGTTTAGCAGGGATGAAAAATCCGGCCGAAAAAGTCAAGGCCCGGCTGGCCGCGGCCGGCCTCGATAAATTTTAAAAAATTTTTCAACACTAAAATTTTTTTTCTAACATTTGAACATTTGAAATATAGGGTTTTTCTATGTTATATTAATATTTTTAGGAAATTTTAACTAATTTTTCTCCCTTTTTCCCTTAAATTACTTTGCGATTTTTTTAAGTTCTATTTTTTGTTTTTTCAAAGGGTCCCCCCTTTGCTGTTTTTTTCTGTTAAAATATTGCGGCCGGCCTGCGGCCGAAACCCAACGGCCTCGGCCAGCCGCGGCCGAAAAAATTACGGCCGGCCTAGCCGCGGCCGCAGCCGGCCGGATTTTTCATCCCTGATGTTGAGACCAATTTTGTGTTTGAACGCATCAAACAAAAACGCAAATAATTTCTATCCGAATTAAACAAAAACAGTTCTCATGGTTAAAATCAAAAATGGATTGGATTTTGTTTCCTACAAGAAAAAATTTTAAAAAAGGTCAAAATTTTCAAATATCATTAAATACAAATTATTATTTTCGTATTTGTTTATCATTTTCAAAATTTAAATTAAACTTTTATTTCGACCCTAATCAAATTATTTACTTTTCCCATACATAAATATTATTTTGGCCACCCCAAAACATTTTATGCATAAATTAAAATCTTTCTTTTGTGCAAAAATTTTAAACGTATTTATTTATGACTCTTTTTTATTTCATTTTTAGCACCGAACATTTTCGTTTTTCTTTTTTTAATGCTGCGTTCCGCTTCTTTAATTTTTTTTCCATTCTTTCAAATTTTTTTATAATACACCTTAAAAGAATTTTTTATCATTTGTTTTTTTACGTATTCTTTTTGACCGATGTGTTTCATAAAAGGCAGCCATTTTTTTTTCAAAGAAGAAAGAATCATCAAATTTTTGATAGTTTTTTTGTGTTTAAAGTTTATTCAATTTTTTTTTCATGGTGGTCTTTTTTTGAGGTTTATTTTTTTAATATTTTTTTTGAGCAAAAAAAAAGATTCGTGTACCTTTTTTTGAATGCCGCTGCTGCTGCTGTTTTTGAAGTCTTTAATGGACCATAGCCTTTTTGCCATTGGCCAAGTACCAATAATTATTCTTTTTTTATTTTGACTCCGCCTTTTTCTTTTTTGATCTTTTTTCTTCTTTTAAAAAACATGGGAGGTCGAAAAAAAAGAAAGACAGCAGCAGAAAAAAAAGTCTGCGGTGGTCGTCAATTTTTTGATTGAAAAGTTTTTTTTTAAAAAAGTGTCACTTTTTTCATTGAACGTGATTTTTGTGTACTGTAATCGTTATTTTATTTTTTCTTGAAGAAGAATTGTATCTTATTTTTTACATTTGTAATTTGTATATTAAAATATTTTTGTATTTAATTGTTGTTTATTTTAAAAAAATTATGCCAAAAGAACAATATATGTGCCAATTATGTGCAAATCATGGAATATTTAATCAGCCTAAAAAGGGGCATAAACAAAATTGTCCACATCGTTTATGTCCGTAAGTTTTTTGTTTAATATTTTACAAAATAAGTTTAAAAAAAAATTCTTTGAAAAAAATTCAATATTCAATATTAGGCCGAAATTTTCGGTAGATAATTGGGAAATTTTTTTTAGATTTTCAAGAATTTCGCGCTGGTTTAAAACAACCCAAACAAAACTTTTTAAAAAAAAATTCTAAAACTTGGTTTCAAAAACGAGAAAACCTTTTTATTATAAAAAGTGGTAAAAGACGTTTATTATTAAATAGAGCAGACGGTAAATTTTTCATGTTTGCCGGTTTTTTTCGAAATGGCATAAACCTGATAATCAGGGATTTTTCTATTGTTTTTTTGCCTGATTTTCAGGTTCATGCCATTTTTGAAAAAATAACGTTAAAATGAAAAATTAAACAAACTGTCCGACTTCATTTAACTTAAAAAATTCCATTAAAATTGAATTTTTATAACTATGCAATGAAGTTTTGGAACTTTAATTTGTTCGTTCCAATTAATTTGTGTTAAGAAATTATTCCTACATTTTTACAGTATTTTCAACTTTAGTCAACTGCTTTTAATTTAAATGTTTTTGTACTATATTTTCTTCCCCACTTTTCCAATAGAAGATATTTTTCAACTTACAGAATCCCTTTTTTACGATCAGATTATCTCTTTTTTTTAAAAGCACTTTTTAAATGTAATTGCTTCTTCCATTTCAAAAAAGTATCGTTTTTCTTTTTCTTAAAAAAACAACTGAAATATTTAAAATGATACGTTTCCCAAAGGAATTATCGTTTTTCCTTTTTCTAATTTGCATACAGAATATTTTTAAAGTTAAAATTGTTTTTGGCTCTTCGCAAAAAGAAACAACTTTTAAGCTTTTAAAAAATGTTCAATTTTTATTTGATAGGAAAAAATAAAATTTTTGATTCAAAAAAAACCAATTTGTCGAAAATTGAAAAAGTGTTCTTTTTTTCACACAAAAAAAGAAAGAAAGAAAAGAAGCAACAACTGTTTTTGCGATTCTTTTATTTTTATTGTTCAAAAAAAGATGGAGCCACACTTACTTGGATTTTTTTTTGTTGGATCAAAGAAGTGCCAAAATATAATATATTTATTGCAATCATCAAAAAGAATTCTTTTTAAAAATGGTTTCTTTGTGTGAAAAATATTTTTTATTTGTTCAAACGCGTGTGTGTGTGTGTGTGGCTCCTCTATCAATTAACATTTTATGATCTTTCTTTTAAAAAAAAGTTGCTCCCATAAAAAACAATAATAATAAAAACTTAAACATAAAACAGTTGTTTTTGAGTAACAAAACAGCATCTTTTTTTTCACGACAGAATAAATAAAAAGATGTTTTTTAAGGTGTCCACTTTGCGCATTAAATACAAAACGGCGAAGACTTGATCAAATGGAACGACAGCTGCGAACTATTGAAACTGAAGATGATGGGGATGTTGGAAATAATAATTCATTGAATAATTTTGCTACCGTATCTGTTTCAATGGGAAATGAAATGTCAAATATTCCAGTAACTTTGTTTCAACCATTTAATTTTCAAGGTTTGTTTTTTACATTGTTTTTCTTGTTTTTAAACCCTTTGGATTTTAAAATATTTCGAAATTTTTGAAAAGCATTGTTTTTTTTGATGAGTGCATGGGAAAAGAGAAATAGAAAATAACAATGCTTTTTTTGCCTGATTTTCAATAATAAAATAAATAACACAGGGTGTCCCAGAAAACTTTTTGTTGGCTGGCGAATTTTTTGTGTTCAATTTAAACGAAAAATGTTTTGTTTTCTGCAACAAAAATTTTTTTCGAAAAAAATTGAAATTTTGATTTGATCTTCTCCCTGTAAAAATCAAAAAAAAGCTTTATCCAATTCTGAGTTCAACTGTGAGAGAACCGTTTTCGTTTAAATCGAATAAAAACGATTTCTGAAGTTTTCTTGGGACCTTTGGATAGAAGACTGTTTTCTACGAATTTCTATATAAGAAAAAAAGCTCCTCCTTTAAATATTAGCTATAAGTTTAAGAATGACTGTAGCGGTAATTATGATTCTAATCAGCAGATTTTTAAAACTTATAAAAATCTATAAATAGACCCTAATTACAGTATCTCTCCATTTTTATCCCCTCCCCATCATATCTAATATCCATTTTCATGTCAATCGCTTCTCCCAATAATATTTCCTGAAACTTTATTTTATCCCTCAAAAAAAAAACCAATTTCAAGGCCATTTTAAAATTTGTTGACATGCCTCTCTCCCTGCCACTTTACAACCACTTAATCAAAGCTCACCTGTGGGGTCGTAAAAATAAAAAAAAAACATTTTACGACAAATTGGTCTATTGTCTTGTCTCCCCTTTAAGCTCTTAAGGAGGAAAAAATAAAATGAACAACCAATTTTAAAAAGAAATTGGAAGTAATAAATTCTCACATTTTTTTCATAATTTTTTTGTTCAAACAAAGACAATTTTTAAAAAAAAATAAAAAAATTTTTTGGAGATTCAAAAAACCACTGTGTCAAAAAATTTAATCCGCTTTATTTTTTGTGACATTTTATTTTTGAAAGCATTTAATTAATTTTTGACATTTTTCAAATTTTTTGGCATTCGCTTTTTCCCAGCTGTTTTTATTCTTTAGTTTTTTTTTCAAAAAAAGTGTCTTTGTTTTTTACTCAAAAAAATTGAAATTTTAATGTTGAAAAAAAATTGAGAGAGGCGTTAAACTCCAAATAAATCACTCAAAACACATTTGCATTTATATTTTTTTTTCTTCTTCTTTTTTTGGGGAGTATAAAAAATCCCTGCTGTGTTTTATGTGGTGATAGAAAAGGAAGAAAAACATTGCCCTGGCTATTTTGGAAATAAGCATTAAACATTTTTGTCACGAAAATTTTATTTTTTGAGGCAAAGATTGAAATCGCTAAAAAAGTCCTTGATCGACTTGCGAAAATAATAACATAAAATGCAATTACAAAAATTAAAGGCGATTTTTTATTTAATGATGATTTTTTGATGACATCTTTTCTTTTAGTAAAACGTGAACACAATGAAATTATTCGTTCAATGCCGATGAATACGGTAGAATGCAGGAAAATGAAAATGAAAATGGAAAGAAAAAATGTTGAAAAAGAAAGTCATCGGTAAGCAAGGTTTTTTGGGATTAAAAAAAATTTTAACTTCTGCACATTTTTTCTTATGAATTAACCTGAAAATCAGGCAATAATTGCAAAAGTTTATTCTTGGTTTATCGCAATTGTAACAATAATAAAAAACAGTTTCTCCTTTAAATACCTGATTTTCATGTTGAGATTTCAAAAAAAAGTAGTTTTTAAAAAAATTTCAAGTTGTTTCAGTTTTTTAAAATTATAAAAAAAACTATCATAAAATTAGTTCAAACTTGTTTCAAAGTCTTTAAATTCCATTATTGAAAAAACACTGTTTTTATAGTCACTTATTTAAACAAAACCTTTTCAGTCATTCATCCTCCTTCTCATCTTCGTCCCCTCCATATTGTGTCCCAATCCCTGCAACATTAGCTCATCATCAACTTCGAAATCTAAAACGTCCTGCTGCTCCAATTTCTCCAAACCTTCAAGCTGAACGAAAACGTCGTGCTGAATTATTTGAACAAACTTTAGCTCGAATAACTGCAAAAAAGTCGTCTACAACTTCCTCCACCACTCCATCTATTTTTCATTCTGTACAAATGCTAGCTGAACCTGGATAATACTATTTATTTCATCAGTCTTTTTGGATTTCCATAATCTTTCATTTTTTTTTGTTTCAAAAACATTAATATTTTCATTTTCTGGTTTTACAACGAAAATTAAGCTTTAAGCTTTTAAAACTGTTTTAATAATTTTATTATAAATAAATTTTTTTATTTAATTTTAAAAAACACAACAATTAACAATTAAGGCAGAAAAAAAAGTTTGAAAAAATAAAATAAGATCTTTGAAGAAAAAACTACTGTGACATAATATAACAAAATTAAAAAAAGAGTAGGTTTAAATAACAGTAATTTTAATATTAATTTATAGAATTTAAATTTAAATATCTAAGTTGTTTTTATTTAATAAAGGAAGCACACACGATATCCACATTTTGTCATACAACATGAAGGTTGAACAGTATTTTCACGGCCTAAACAATCGGCATCAGTTTGACAGGCATCAGCATGTGCAAAAAGGCAATTAAGTCCCGCATTTGCTGTTGCTGGACAGGCAGGAGTTCCACGGATACCTAAAAAAAAGTAGAGATAAAATGACTCTAATGGTTTTAATGATACTGCCATAGTACGATAAAAGTTTAAATTTGGCTTTGTGTCTTTGAATGCCAAAATTTAAACTAAGGAAAGTTTTATCAGGTTAATTAAAGCGTTTTCTCTTTAATTTCAAAATTAGAATTTCGGAATTAATCCCACAAAGAAACAACTAAAATTAATAGAAGCAAATTTTAAATACCTGATCCTGAGCAAGTTGCTTGACAGCTTGCAAGTGATTGGAAGTTATTTGCATTTCCACCACATCCAGAATATTGGAAAGACCGGCATGAACCAGAAGATGCATCATAATAATATCGAATTGATGGAGCTGTACAAGATCCAACGGCAAGGGGTTGATTGCAAATTGAATCAGAGCTAACTCCTTCAGGATCTCGACAAATTCTAGTTGCAGTATTTGTTACTGGATTTGGTTCAAGACAACATTTTTGAATTCCGGGGCAATTTGAATCTAACCAACATCCGGTTGTTGTATCTTGTAAAGCAGAGATTCCCAAAGGTTGTGGGCATCGACCTGGTTTTGAATTGATATGACTGACAGGGACACCTAAAAAACAATTTGTTGTTGTTTTAGCTGTTAAAATGTACAAGATGCGTTTTAATAAAAAAAGATTTTTTGGAGTTTGTAAAAACAAACGTTGAGCAAATTATACTTGTTTAAAATTAGCGCGCAACGTTTTTTAGTGAAAACCTATCACTTTAAGCACTGATATTCTGATTTCTGCATTTAAAAAATCGTTACAAATTTTGGTATCGATGTGAGTCATTTCAACTTTCTCAAAAAAAATTTTTCAGTAAAAAAACATCATAACCAAAAAATCATGACCAAATCTAGAAATCTTGAAACCTTAAAAAAACAACTCAAAAAAACTAAATTAAAATCAGATAACTTCAATTTTTAATTCTTGTTTTTTTTGGAACTCTTTGAAAATTTCCTTTAATGGAGTTTTTTTTTCAATTCCCGAAGAAACACTTTTTCCGATGTACTTGACTTTTAATTCATTTTCAAGTGTCTTCCAAGAAAAATTCCAAAAAGGGATATTCCATTATTTTCCAAAAGAGAGAGAGAGAAAACAAACCAGCAGTAATTTCTTGACAACATTGTGAACCATCAGATTGAATGCAAATTTGTCCACTTTTTGGGCAATTATATGAATCAGAAGAACATTCAACGAGTGGAGCATTTGATGAACAAATTTGTAAATGTGGACGTGGAGTTGTCGTGACTTCATTGATAGCTTCAATTGCACGTTGACATTCTGGATGTTCATCTAATCTTCCAGGCTTTGCATAATATTCACATAAATCTATTTTTGCACCAAGTGCAGAAAATCTTGATGTTATAAATCTATTGTTGTTGTTATTATTGTTAAAATTATGATTTATTCGACCACCTCGAAATCTCATTCCATATGTAATTGAAGGCTAAAAAATGCTTCATCTATAGAATTATAAATGATGAGTAAAGTAAACTTACGATAATAACAAAAAGTAATAAATATCGCATTTTAAAAAAATTAAATAAATTTGAAATTGAGCAACTTTGGTAATACCTAAAAATGTAATGATCAGTGAAAATGTTGAAGAACACATGAAAATTATCAAACTCCGAATTCTGATACGAAACATAAACATCAAACACAACATTTTTTTTGGTTTCGAAACGAAAACAAAAAAATTGTGACTAAAACGGTAAAATTTTTAAAAATAAAACAATGTTCTATTGTTTCAATCTTAAACAAAAAAGAAAAGAAAATTTGCAACTGCTTTAAAGCTAATACAAGAAATTCAAATGATTCCTTATTTTTCCTCCAGGATGAGATCTACCTTCAATAAAAAAAAAGAATGTCGTCAATGTCGACACCTCCTCCTTCATTGCCTCCTCCTCCTCCTTTCCTTCTCCCTCTTCCCAGCTTCTCATGCTTGTTGAAAAAAAAGTTCAAAACCGGATTTAAAAAATCATCCATCATCTCCTCCATGTCCACCGCCTTCATCCAAGTCCAAAAAGATCCAAGGAATAAAGAAGAAACACTTTCCCAAAAAAACCGAACGAGAGTCTCTTCCAATAGTTTCAATGTTATTCTTTTGTTTGGTTTTTGCGCGATTAAATGCAATTCAAAAAAATCAAAGTTTTTTCTCCTCCGATTTTGGACTCTAAAAGAAAGGATGAAAAAACAACACAAATTTTTGTTTGAAACAAAAAAAAAGATTTCAGAACACAAAAGAAGAGAAACAAAAAAATGCATGGAACAAAAAAAACTGTCAATGAAGAAAAAAAGAAAGTTTTTTTTAAAAAGGATTTTTAAACTTATCGCAAAAAAGTAGCAAAGTCAATGATGATGAACCCTGTCAAAAAAGAGACAATAGATTATTGCATAATTAAATCTTTTATTGAAACTTCAAAGATGCTATTTTAATAATCAAACAAAAAATTTTTAAAGTCATGGTTTTTTGTTTGCATTTTTTATGTTCAATTTTTTGCTTCATTAAATTCAATTCAAAGACATAGTATTTAGGTGATACTTTAAATAAAAAAACATCTGTGCCCATTTTTTGTTTTTTCAAGGTTTGAAAAAGTTCTATAATTTTTTTAAAAACAAAATTTTTGTCTAATAAAAATTTTTCATTTATAAAACTGATCATTATTCAGCTCTTTGAATTGTTGTTACAAATAAATTTTCAAAAATTATTGAAGCTGAAAAAAATTTTGATAAATTCTAAAAATCTTTTTTTTAACTACATGATATTAGATTAACAGCATCAAAACCTTTCAAATTTATAGGTGAATTTTTTTTGCGGATTTTATTTTGTTATGGCCTGTTTTAAAACAGGTTTTGTGCTTCACAAACTTACAATATCCAAAACTACTTCCTGAATTTAACGGTTCAAAAAAGACATAAATGTCAAATATGTCTTTTGCCATTTTTCATATTTTTATGCAAAATGTAGCCAAAATTTATGAAATGCATTAAAGCTTCAAAAACACATGCTTTTTCAAAAAAAAATGTTCAGTTCTTTTTTTTCATGCTTTTTTAAAAAATATTCTTCAAAAAAAACAACACATTCTTTTTTCCCCCATTGACCAGTCAGACGACTACAACGAGAATCCACTTTTGTTCTTCTTTTTTTTCTTCCTTCCTTCCTTGTGAAGATTGACCAGAAATAACAACAATTAAAAATAAATAAGTACATATCCTGAATTTTTTTTATTCCTTTTTTTCAGATATTTACTTAACTCTTCAACTCTTTTTCTCTTTCTTTAACAGTTACGGGTTTTTCTTTAAATTTTTTAAAGTGTTTTTGGACATTGCAAAAAAAAACTTGTCCATGGTCAAAAAACTTTTTTGAATAGTTTATTAAAAAAAAGACAGGGGAGAAAAAAGAGATAACAAAAACATGTCCCAAAAAAGTCTAGTGGACCCGGAAAAAAAACCATAGAAAAAAATGAAGCAAAAAAAGATTTTTTGAGTAAAGCACAATTGGTGGCAAACTGGGAAGGAAAGGTGAGTACTGTAATTTTGAAAAAAATTTATCCGTTAAAGACATTTAGGATTTTTGAAAGAAAATTGTCTCACCTGGAAAATGTTAAAATTGTCTCAAACGGAAAATTTTAAATTTACAGTAATCACCTTTCCTTCCTTGGCAGATGCATTTCATAAATGCGACTAAAAACAAATTTGTAAGAAAAAAACACAAAGAGATCATAAATATAAAAAGTTATTGTTGTTAAATTTTCATAAGAGTAGTAATAGCACCAGCAGATCATCTAAACTTGTTGTTGTTGTTGACTTGTAAGTGAAATATCATCCATTTCCCGGAAAGCCCAATTACCTCTTCCATCCAAATGTAATTCAATATCATGGAAATTTCGAAGTGATCGACGATGTGCAACAGATATAAAACTAATTTTTTCATCTTGTAAAAGTTTATATAGCTGTTGTTCCATTTCAAATCCGATTGCACTCGTTGATTCATCCAAGAATGCAATCCTTGGTCGATGATACAATACACGACCAATTGAAAGTCTTTGCAGCTCACCAGGTGATAATGTTTCATTCCTACAAAAGCACAGAGATTAATCTCTGGATTTCATATATCTTTTCAAAATCCCCCTTACCAATCAAAATCAACCGGTGAATCAAAGCCATTACATCTTTGAAGGAGATGTTCCATATTTAACCATTGTAAAATTTGTTCCAGCCTTGAAACATCTTTTTCAACGGGTAAAGCTTTTAGCGGATATACAAGTTGCTGCCTTAGAGTTAATCCTCCACTTGGAAAATATGATCGTTGTGGAATAAATAGAATACATGATGGACGAAGCTTCCAATGCCTTTCAATTTTACCCGTTACACATGTCCATAGTCCTGCCAAAGCTCGCAGAATTGAAGTTTTGCCACTGCTGCTGTCACCAGTAATAAGAATATTTTTTCCTTGTATAATTTGGAATGATAAATCTGAAAACAATAAAAGATAAATATGGAGTTTAAGAATTTTTATTTAAGAAAAAATTCTTAAATTCCATTTTCTTTCAAATTTTTTAAGTGTAGATAGTCGAGATGATGTAGTACACCCCATTTTAATACTCAACTACATCATAAAAATTTTTAGAAGAAGACTTGCAATAAGAACAAAAATATCTAGTAACTATATCCCCTATGAAAAATGAAAAACTTACTAATAACAAGCGGACTCGTCCTTTCATCTGGGAATGCAACTGTTGCAGAATCAATTGTCATTGCAATTCCATCATCCATCCATTCGTCATTATCTGTATCATCACCCCCACGAACAACACTAATACTTCTTCCTTCGCTTACATTTTTCAGAGGAGCATGAGAAGTTTGTCGAAGAGATCTTCGCTGAATTCTTGGAGCTCCAAGTAAATATGCTGCTTCTTCTTCATCAGATTCTAGCTCAATTCCATATGCTTGTCGACCATGAAGTTCTTCAATTCTTTGTGTACCTTCCAATGATTCATCCGTTCTTGAAATGCATCCACTACTATTCCCTTTCTTTTCATCATTTCCTGATGCAATTACAACAACCGTTGATGGTACAGTTGATGGTGGACGATCCATTTCAAGTCGATCTTGATGTAAACGATTTAACTCTTCAAATAATTCAATTACTCGATGTGTTACACCTGCCATATCTCCAATCTTTTCTGATAATGCAATTAATTGCGTAAAAGAATGAATTAAATATAAATAATAGAACGCATTTTCACTGATAACTCCATTAAGATCAGAACCAGAAAGTTCAGAATAATTTTTTTGAAAAAATATTGCAATTGCCAAAATAAAATATGATAAAACTCCACCAAAATATCCAAAAAAGTTTGTTGAAACTGAAAATTTAAGGATTTAATTAGATGAGAAAAAATATCTTTGCTTACAGCAGTTTTTTAGAAAAATTTTTAACATGTTTTAGCTTAAATTACAGCCTTAAATTTCAATGTTTACTTTTAACACAGAAATTTAAGGCTGTAATTTAAGCTGAAACATGTTTAAAAACTTTCCCATCAAACTACCGTAATCCAAAAATTAACATAAAACTACTTACATCCAAGTGCAAATCTCCAATTAAACAATTTTTTCTGTGTCTTTAACAAACTTCCAAGTTTTTGATTTGTAAAAACATTTTCTGTTAAACCCGATTGATAAAATGCAATTGATTCAGTGTTTGAACGAACTTCAACATGTCGAAGCCGAAAATCTCCTTCCTTCTTTTCCTGCTCTGTTACAAGTTCAACGGTAGGCGTAAGTAAAACCTTATTTACAACTGTAGCAATAATAAAAAAAATATAAATTGTAATTGGACCAAGGAATCCGCTAGAAATATATGTTAGATATGTATAATAACAAATAATAAAAGGTGCCATTAAAATTGGTGCTAACAATTCTGAAGTAAGTAATCGGCAACATTTTTCAACATCTTGTGTCATACGTTGATCACTAAAAATATTTTGGGATTAAAAAATAACATAAACTTGGGGGATATAGGTGGATATGCTAAATCTGTATCGGAAAATTTCTATGTCCAGGCCAATGAACTACCCAAACAAAGTTTCAACTTTCTCCCACTAATCTCAAATCGGATATATGATATCCCCTGATATAATCAACTTACGGATTATCCAAATTATTACTCAGTATATTTAATCTATAAAATCCGTGCCGCTTAAAATATAGCCGATGTAAAGTAAAATCACAAATTTCTCGGCATCTTAAATACAACATTGATGCAGCATATTTTATTGCAGCCATTGTCTAAAAAAACACTTATTTATCTTTTATCTTATAAATCCCAGCAAGCTTAAAAATCTTACAAATGCTTTTCCAATAACAATTCCAGCGGCCATTAAAATAAGTGTTTGAAATTCATGCTCTTCTCGTTTTCCCAGTACAATATGAAATTCTAAAAAAATTTGGATAAGATTTTATATATCCAATGTTATATTTTCCCTTACGTTTCGGTAATACTCCAACAAAATATGTTGCAATTTCATCAATAAAACTTATTGCAAGTACTGCAAAAGCTAATAATGTGGTTGAACATTTCCATCTTGGAAATATTATTTTTAACAGCGTCCAAAATCGCTTAAATAATAATAAATCCATGCCAAATTTCGCCATATTTACAAAGAAAATAATATTACTGTTTAAATATATTTAATCTGGCAAGATTTTTTTAAGTTGAAAAATATTAAAAATTGCTTAAATCGAAATCATTCGTTTTTGTTTAAAATAAATAAATATATATTCTGTCGTTTGCTACTTTTTGAAAAAAAAATGTTGTTGAAAAAAAGCAGCAATCGAGAAAGATTTTTTCTGCAGCTGGTGAAAATTGTTGGAGGCTCTAAAAAAGTTTGGCAATTTTAAAGCTTTTTTTTTCGACAGAAACTTTTATTTAAGTTTCAAATTTTGGTTGGTTAATGTTTTTTTTTCACGTGAGCGGAAAAGGGAAAAAAACATTTGAGACATTTTCATTAACAAATAAAAAAAGCAGAAATGTAAAAAATGAACTCTTTGAAAAAAAGGGAACACTTTTTTCTTTATTAAATTAGCTGAATTTTTTGGTAAATAAAATTCTTGCAACAAACACGAGATGATATTTATATTTTTTGCGCTAAAAAAAGGATGGTCACAACAAATTTTTTTTTGCAAAAACAGTCCGTCAAAAAAATTGTATTTGTATCGAAGCAAAGAGAGAAATGGAGAAACAGAAAAAGTGAAGAAGAAGACAGAGCACAAATATTGATTTATGACGGGAATACAAACCAAAAAGTTGAAAAGAATAAATATGTATATATTTGTACATACTACAAAAAAATAAATGAGGGAGGATAAAAAATTCGGGAGAATATATTTGTTTTAAAATAAATAAATAAAAATTGCTGACCACCAAAAATGTCAGTGCGCAAAGAAAAAAACATTGGCACTCATTTTTTTTTGTTGAACCGCTTTTTTTCAATGAAGCATAAAAAGAAAGAAAAGAACATTCATCGTCGAAAAAAAAAGGAGAATAGAAAAAAAATCGGATAAGGAAAGGGTATTTTTTAGAGTCTAATACTTTTTTGCATGAAAAAAAAAGTAGAAGACAAATGTCTGCTGCTTCGATGCTTTTTTTAAGGCAAAAAAATTTTTTTGAGGAAAAAAACTGCAAAAACTGAAAAGGAAACAGTTTCTTTTCTTTTTGAATGAGATACTTTCTTCAATTCCTTCTTTTTTTGCCGATGAAAAGAAATAATTTTTTCTTTCATAAAAACAGCTGCAACTCATTTTCATAAAAAGCTGTCAAAAAAATCTGAAATGAAAAAAAGTGTTTTAAGTGAAAAAAAAGGCTACAGCTTTAATAATAGCTTTTTGAAGGGAAGGGAAAAAATGTGAAGGAAAGTATACCTCTTAATTTTTAGTTTAAGAAAACTTTTTCTAAGAATTTGAGAGTTTTACTTGAAAATGGCGGAAATAAGTAATTATCTGTACAGCTGGCATTAAAAAAGTTACGGTAACTACTTTTAGAATTGTTGTTTTTTTAATAAAAGTCATTATTAGAAAAAAAAGATAAAATATCTTAATTTAATCATATGGAATTTAAAGCAATTTGGCAGAAAAGCATTCAATCTGGTTCTTTAAAAAAGTTAATTACAGCTTTAAAGAAACGGACATATTTATCATTTTACGTTTTTCCCTAAATGACATAAACCTGAAAATCAGACAAGAACAATAGAAAAAAGACCCTGATTGTCCGGTTCATGCCATTTTGAAAAACGAAAAAGTGCCACTCCGTTGGACTCTTTTTAAAAAACCAGAAGTCCGAAAGTACTGAAAAACAATGATTTAAAACCAGCCATCTGTAAAACGTACTTTATCAAAGTTGATTATCTATCATTTTTTAATTATAATACTGAAAAAAATATGTTTTAAAAAAGCTATTAATGAAAAAAGGAAGAAAAGAAAAAAAAAACGATGATGAATTGGTCAAGCCTTTACATATATCTTCAAAAAAAAGATGAAAGAAACAACAATAACGAAAAAATTTATTCGAGCAATAATATATGTTTCTAAAAACATGAAAAAGATATGCCTTTCGTTTTTTTTCGTCAAAATTTAATCAACTTTTGAGCTGTGTTCAATTAACTTTGACAATCACGCGATGAATGAATGAAAGATGAGATTATAAGCACCTGTCTCACTTTTTTCTTTTTTTGCAAGCACTGCACTCTTTTTTCCCTCCATTTCCTTTTCTTCCGTCATGGCTGATATTTTTTTTAATCAAAAAAGAAAATAAGCTCATTTCTCAAACAAAAGCTTAATTTTTTTGAGAACTTTGAACGCTGAAACTGGAAAAAAAAGCAGAAATGTTTTTTTTGATTAAAGTAAATTAAAGCTTAAATCGGCTGCAATTTTAAAGAATGAATCAGAACATCTTTAGTTTTAAAGTGTCGTAAAAATATGCCAAAAAAATCAATCAAATCATTTTTCTTCTTATCAATGTTTTTTTTGTGATGGACTATTTTAATTCAATCAAAAAAGAATTTATGTTAAACGGAAGCAGCGCTTTTTGATTGAATGTGAAAGCAAAAAAGGAGACAAAGATTTATTTTAGAATCAAAGGAAAATATTCCAATAAATAGTAATTATTTGAATTTGACCTTTTAAGAATAGGTAAAATATGTAAATTAATTATTATTGTTGTCACTTTTTTAAAAGTTACGATTTTTCAAAATGTTTTGGATTTAGGTTACACCTTTGGAGTTTTTTTGTGAGAATAATTGCTTTTAGGAATCATTCAAAGCACTGTTCACATCTGCAAAAAAAATATATTTATTTGATTTTCCTTTTTTGCACGCTTGAAATTTTATTATTTGAATAATTTGTAAATTAATCACAGACATTGATTTTAAATTGTTTCGCAGACTAAATCTTCCCCTATAAAAAAATAAATTAATATTTGAGTAAATAAAATATAAAACTTACCATAAAAAATTTAAATAAAGTTCGTAGCCAATAGCTACTAGCCATCAGCTGTTACATTTTTATACATATCTCTAAATTTAATAAATATCTTTTTATCTATATTTTAAAAGTTTTTTAGTGGTTTTTCTAATATCTCAAAAATTCAAAAACAAATGTTGAAAAAAATTTCGCTATTGATTCATTTTTTGCGTTTTTTTGCTTTGACAGAGCTTCTGTCACAGAGGAAGAAGAAAGAATTGAAAAGGAACTCCTTTGACTCTTTTTCGAAAAGAACATTTTGCCAAAATAACGCCGCAACTTTTTTTTCCTTGAAAAGAGAAAAAAGAGTTGCGTTTTTGGGAGTTGAACAGTTCAACTTGAACTCCTTTCTTTTTCAGAAAATTTGGCAACTCTTCCTTCTTCCTGCTCTGACATGGTTTTTTTATTTTAAATAAAGAAGTAGTGATTTTTTAATTCAAAGTCGAATGAGTCATATCTATTGTTCACCTATAGAAAATTTATTTTTACTGATCATTCAACGGAAAATTTTTAAAAAAAAACTGTTTTGTTAGGCACTATATATATTACTTAGAAAAAAACCATCCGCCAAAAACTCATAAATTAATGAGTCATAATGTAAAACAAAACACAAAAAAGTTGAAACATCTGACATTAAAAAAACATGAAAAATAATCGGCTTTGAAAAAAGGGATTACAAAAAAAAATAGAAAACAAGTGCTTTGTTTTTTTTACAAACTTTACATAAGGCTTTATTTTAAAACTTAAAAAAACAAAAACGCTTTTCCACTTTTTTAAAAGAATAAAAAATCAGAAAACAAAATGTAACATTTTTTGAGTTTTCTCATGGGGAATAAAAACTTTTAAAGTTTAAAGCATTTAAAATATCAAATTTGGCCGCGGGCCGGACGAATTTCTCATCCCTGGTTCATACTTTTTCGAAAAAAACACGTTAAGGTGGAAAATGTATTAAATTGTTTGCTCCCTTTAAATTCAAAGATTGAGTTAATCCTTAATATTACAGTACCCCAAAAACCATAAAAATAAAAATTTTATTAAACATAAAGAATAACATAAATATACATTTGTTACAAAATAAAAAACATTTAATCATCATCAATTTCATCATCAGAAGCATACAAATCATTTTGTTTATCTTCTAATCGACTATTAATTTTCCAATATTGATTATCCAACTTTTGCATTCGATTTTGAAATTGTTTTTCAACTTCTTCAATTTTTTCTTCTTGTTCAATTTGAATTTTTCGCATATTTTGTAAAACTTTTGCAGCAAGAGTATCTTTTCGATATTCACGACGAATTAAGCATACACGAAAATGTTCAAGTAAATTTAGCTGTTCAGGAGTCATGTTCTAAAAAAAGGGTTACTGTAAGTTGGAAAATAAAAGGCAAAAGCTTACATCTGAATTTTCAGTTAATAAAGCAATAACTTTTTCATTTGTAAAATCTGGATGTGCACATAATTCAGCTTGTTCTTTTTCATATGGAATTCGAAATTTATAGTTAAATGTTTCTGTAGTATCATCCAAAATAAAATCTTCAACATCTTCTTCTTTTTTTGGTTTATTGAAATATGCTAGAACATTATTAACCTGTAATAGATACTACAGCATTAAATGAAAATATAAACATTATTTTACTCGATTTTGAAAAGCTGAAGAATATTCAGAATCAGTTTCACCAGCTTCAAGATCATCATCGCCATTATTGTCAGCAATATTTAATTCAGAAAAATCATCTTCAAGTATTGCAGCTTGTGCATCACTTAAATCAATGTTTGCAGTTTCAGAAGTAGCTTCAGAATTGTTTGCAAGAACTTCATCAGCTTCAACAAGATTTTCAGCAATTTCTTTAATCTTAAAATTATTTAAATAATCATGTTAAAGTAACCGAAAGCAACAACTAACAATTTTTGCTTTATCTTCTATATTATCTTTGACTTCTTGAACCAATTCATTTATTCCACAATTACCATTTTCAGAAGTGTTTTCTGGTTCAACCTGATAAAAAAAAATTTAACTAATAATTATACAATTAAAAATCGAACAATATAACCTACAGCTTTAGCTTCATTTTCTTTAACATTCTTTGTATCTTCAACTTCTTTAACCAATTCAACAGCTGCAGAATTAATTGTTTCAAAAGCATTTTCTGATAAAGTATTTGCACAATTATCTACGTCGCTTTTTGCACTTTCATCTGTGGTTACTTCAATATTATCACTTTGAGGAGTATTTATATTTTCGGATGACATATTTGATAAGTGAAGAGAGTAGTAATAGAGTATCTAAAAGGACAATGTATTTATTTATTTAAATAAATGCCTATATATTTATATTAAAAAATGTAAGTTAACACGCAGTTTAATCAAACTGAAAATATTTATAAAAATAAAGCAAATTTTTCTGGAATTAATAAATAAAATGCAGCTGCTTTTTCTCTTTTTCTAAATATTCAAATTTGTAAAAGAGAAAGCATCGGTTAGCATTTTTTCATTAGGAACAAAAAGCCAAACAATGATGAATAGGACGTAAAAAATTACATTATTTTGTTTTTTAAAAATTAAATTATTATCATATTTTAATGCTTTTTTTGCAATTTGCGTTTAAGAATTTACAGTATCCTCTCAACCGACATTGTAACGTAACAATTTCGTAATAATAAAAATTTAATTTTAAAACCTTTTTATTTGTTTATTTACAAATTTACCTTAATTTTTTTATTTAATTTTTTATACATACATTATAAAAATTAATTAAATAATAAAAAATATTCCCATAATAAAACGTTGATACTACCGTAACATAAAAAAATGTAAAGGCATAAATCCCGCATTTTTAAAGCTAAAATAAACATACAAACTAGAAAAAGTATAACCCAGTTTTAAATGCAAAAAATATTAAGACGGAACGATTTTGTGACATTTTTGTTTTAAAAAAAATTGTACAACAAAAATGAGGAAAAGAGTATCACAGATTTATTTCTTTAAAATTTACAGAAAAAAATGAAAGAATTTTTGGGCAGTGTTTTTTTGAATAGAGGAATGAACAATTTTAGACAATAAATGGCATTCCAGGAGATCGAATTATTTGTGTGGATGAATTTGATGAAATTGTTGAAGCATTTGAAGTCTTATTTCTGACAGGCATTTTTGCAGGTGTTCGAAGTAATTTTTCAAATTCATACTAAAAAAAATGGAAGGGATTAATATTGAATTTTAGACGGGGAAATAAAGTTTGTAAAATTTTTTCATTTAAAATTTTTAGCTTTGTTTGTACAGGGAGCGGATGATATGATACATTTTTCGCTTTTAAAAGAGGCGGACGTTTTGATGCAGTTTCGAAATCTTGGATATTCGTGATTTTCAGGCAAACTGAGAGTCTCGAAACGAAAATGCATCTTTTTGATAAAAAAAACTTACGTCCGCCTCCTTTAGTGCTTTTTTCAAAATGGCATAAACCAGAAAATCAAGCAAAATGCCAATATAGAAAGTCCCTGATTGTCAGATTTATGAAATTTCAAAAAATAAAACATAAAAATGAAAAATATATGAAACTGCCCGATTCCTTTAAAGGAAAAATATTTCATACTAAAAACTTTTAAAAATGCCACATTTTTAATTAAAGGTCAATCTCATGATTTGTAATTTGATCCTCAACATAAAATTTCCCTATCAAATTTTTTTAACATTTCTTTGTCAGCTACAATAACCCCAAAACCTTATAAAATTACAATTTGTCATTTCCTTTTTGTTTAATTTACATTTCAAAACAAACAAAATTTTAACCTTTCCTAAATTTTATTTTAAACTTTGTTTTGTAACTAAATATTTTTTCCTTTTTACAGTAATTAATATAATTTCATTATTACGTCAAAATTAAATTCGAAAACAACAAAAAATTTATATTCTTTTTATTAGCAAAAATTTTATTGTTTTTCGTGACGTAAAAAGTTTTTTTTATTTTTTTTGTTTCCAGAAACTTTTTTAGTTTAAGAAAAAAAATAAGCTTTTTTAAAAGACTTACCAAATGTTGGCTAACATCAATACTTATTGGTGGAAGGGAATATTTTGGATGTAAATAATCATTTGGTTTTGAAGAGGGTGCAACAAGATTTGTACAACTGCTTCCATATTCATGTTGGATATGCATAAGTGAATATTTTCGATTTAAATATTCTATTGATTGACTAAAACTAAACATTTTTACAGTAAATTAAATTTTGAAAAATCTTGTTTTCGTTTCAAGAGTTTTAAAAATTAAAAATGAAAACAAAATCTTTTCCAACAAGAAAATTTTTTTTCGCGTCGAGATACTCATTTCCAAGAATACAAACAAAGGTACAAACCTTGCTGACGAAATACTTTCTAATTCAATAAATTTTGTATTCCTTCTTGGAGATTTTATTGATGCAAGTGGTAACTCTTTTTGTGCATAAAACATTGTTGAAGAAAGTGAACACCAACGTGCAAAAAATACGATTAATAATATCGTATATATGAATAAAATACAAATTGTTACAATGAGAAACATTAATAATTTAGAAAAATGATTGTTGGCGTATTATTATTAATTAACAATACGACAACATTTCATTCAGAAAAAATTGTTGTTGTGATAGTATTTTACATTCACTTAAGGTAATAGTGGATTAGCGGATGGGATATATGAAATCTCTGAAAAAAATTTTTGAAAAAATTGCATAATTAATTTAAAAAATTTCAAACGAAAACTCTCGGCGCGAAAATTGCAAGAAAAAATCCCACCACGAAAAGACTAAAAAAATTTCTCACCACGAAAAACCAAAAAAAACTTTTCCTTCAAAAACTTTATGAATGAAAAACTATACTAATGAGACTTTCGTAATAAACGTAAATCTGAGACTTTTATCAATGATCAAAAACTTTTTAAAACTTTTTTATTGCTCTCTTTTTTTGACAGCATCTCAAATGTCGTCAGCAATAACAAACATGCTTGCTGCTGATTTGCAGAGATATCTTTTTGGGATTAAGTTTATCTTACCGTGGCCACACAAATAACAACTGTTTTTAGAAAAAAAAACGAGTTTTATTCCATTGTGACAAATATTTTATATACTTAATTGCCTACGCAAAAAAAACTCCACTTTTTTTAAGCTGATACCAATAGATGATGTTTCAATCATCTGATTTGAGTCTTGCAACGCTTCCAAAAAGAACATATTTTCTTTTGGAATTTTTTGCTGTCAAATAAAACTTTTGACAAAAAAACAGTTGAATGACTCTTTTTTTGCAAAGAAAAGAAAAAACTATGAAATTATTTATGCAAAAAAATTACAACTTTTTTGTAAAAAAATATCAGCAAACAGATGCGTTTGCATTTCATTTTTGGAGTGGAATTTTTAATGAAAAATGAAGGCGGTTTTGGTACTTTTTTTTGGGGACTCAAAAATTATATTAAAAATATTTTTAAAATTTTTCTTTGAAGTCGTTTTTTGGCAATTTTTATTGGTTTTTTATAGGAAAAAAGATAGGAAATGAAGAATCACGAGTTTTTAATAAATAAATTTATGAATAAAAAAGGATAATAGAATTCAGGAAATCTTTTGGAGGTCTCAAATGGAAAACAAAATAAAAAAGGAAATTATAATAAAAAAACATTGCTTTGAAAAAAGTTAAAAAGAAATAAAAGGATAATAGTCTTAAGGGGATTACTGTAGCAAAACAAATTGTTGTGTTTTGTTTAAAATTTTTCCACTTAAAATTCCCATGGGACGTTTTTCAGCTGACTTTTAAAGTTTTTTAATGACCCGAATCAAACAATTTTTAATTGTTCAATTTTAAGTTTTAAAATTTACTGAAAATAGTGAAATTTAAAAAGTTTAAAAATTTGCAGTAACAAAATGTTCCACAAAGATCTAGAAAAAGTTTGAAAAAAGAACAAATTTTTTAGAACATTTGAGACACATTTTTTTTCAGTTCCTACAACTTTTGACCTTTTTGTCTTTTTAACTCATTTTAGATTAAAATAAAGTTCAATGACCGCAGAAAAGTTATTTATGAAAAAAGGTGAAAAATTTCATTTAATGAACAAAAAATTTTCAGAGAATGTTTTTTTACTTTAATTATTTACAGTAAAAAATGTTCAAAAATCTAAAGTAAATGTTTCGACAAAAAACTGAAACAAAAACTACATTTTTTGCCGTTTTATAATAACTTTTAAACGTCAAAAATGTTACAAAAGGAAATAATTTGTAATTCAAGAAATAAAAAACGTGTAAACTTTCTTCCGTGTTCAAAATTAATGTTTTTTGCAAATATAAAAAAAGACATCAAAGTTGAGACAAAAAATTTAAAACAAAAGAAAAAATGAAATTTAGTAAGAGGCTAAAAAAATAATGTGCGTTTTTCATTGTTGATTAAATATGAATGTAAAAAAATAAAACAAACATAATTCCATAGGAAAAAATGAGGAAAAAGAAAATTGGAACACAAACGAAAAAGGCGGATTTTGCAAAGCCTTTTTGTAATTGGTTTCTGATTTATTGTCTGTCAAGTGTTTGGATCCGAAAGCGGTCTTACATGGAAAACAAAAAAAGCAAATTTCGAAAAAAAAGCTTTTGTAGCAAAAATTTTCTACCTTCACTTCAAGCATTTGTTAGATGAAATGATTTTTTTTATTAAAGAGAGCGGACAGTTTTTATTTCAATGCTTTTTTTAAAAAAGCATGAACCTTGAAAATCAGGCAAAAGAACAATAAATAAAGACTCACTCTGATTTTCAGGTTCATGCAATTCATACAAATGCGCTTGAAATTAAAATATTATCTAAGCAGTTTTGTATTTAAAAATACTTTCTTTAAAAAACTTACTCTCAAACGAAAAAAAAATTTTAATCGTTTTTAAAAAAGTGAAATTTGCCTTTTTTAAAACGTTAAATTTCTTCAAAGTCACGAAAGAATAAACGAACGGCAAAAAAAAAGTGAAAAAATAAAAATGAAAAACGATACTATTAAAAAAAGCCGCTTTCATTCATTGCCTCAAAAAATCTGCAAGCATCGGTCAAAAATTCAATTCCACACACAAAAAAAGCACACGCTAAAAATTGGAATAAAAAAACTTAATCTTTTCAGACATTAAAAAAAGAAAAGAGAGATGCTTTAAAAACAAATTTAAAGATCACATTTTGAAAAAAAAGCAAAAACGAAAGCAATAAAAAATTTGAAATCACGTAAGCAAAAAAAAAACGTTGATTATTTCTTTTTGTTATTTGCTTTCTTCCAACAAAAAAATGTCAAAATAAAATGTTAAATGTTTTTTTGGAAGAAAAAAAGTCAAAACAAAATAATAAAGCATAAATCAAAAAAAAGTGATGAAAGTTAAACAACAAAAAATAATAATATTATTATTTTGTAATTTGATTATTTAAAAAACATGAAAATGAGCTAAAAAAATATGATGGATATGTTTTTGTTCGAAAAGTGTGATAAAAAACTAATGTTGAAATTTTAGTTTTATAAAACGATAGTAACACAAAAACTGCTTTTTTAAAGTTAATCTGATTTATCTAGAACGACTTTCAAAAATTACAGTAATAAAAATTTTTCACGTAAAAAATTAAATTTAAAACTACGAAAACTACAGTAATTCTCAATGAGACTAATGATTTATAAAATTAAAACTTAATCAATTTAAAGGGAGCGTAAAATTTGAAATATTTTTCATTATAAACATTTTTTTCAGAATGACATGAACTTGACAATCAGGGTATTTTTATACTGTTCTTTTGCCTGATTTTCATGTTTATGCCATTTTGAAAAAAAAGTTAAAATAAAAAACATATCAAACTGCCCCGCTACCTTTAAAAAAAATGCCCTTTTATATCTGCCAGCTTTTTTTTCCTAGACATGTCTCACCACTTAAAACTAGCTACGTGTACAGGTTTTTCAAAAGTTCTCCAAATGCAATAAATTTGGTATCATTAAGTTAAAACGAAAAAAAGTGTAGTTCAAAGAGATCACTTTCAAAATCTGTTTAAAGAGAAAAGAGAAGGAAATGTAACAAAATTCATATTTCACATGTTCAAAAAAAAATCCACGCAAAATTACATGATATGCTTAAAATTAAAATTTTATATAAAAAATTGAAAGTTCTTTTTTGGGTAACAAAGAAAAGTAACAAAGAAGCATGGCTTTAAAAAAGTGGAGATCAAATTTCGACAAAAAACGAAATATAAAAATGCACGAGAAAAAAATTGACAGAACAAAGAAAAAAGTTTTTTACTTACATTTATCTTTTTTTTGTTTGCAAATTTGAAAATAAATATTACCAAAAAAAAGAGAAAAACTTGAAAGGCAAAAAACATGTTTGTTTAATTTTTTAAAGTTTTAACTTTCTTTTTTTTTGTAAACCACTTAAATTTCAGCATTCAAAATAAAAAATGCCATGGCATGTTTTTCTTCCAAATATTTTTTTGGCAAAAAAACAAAAAAATTTTTAATTTTTTTCAAAAATAAAAACACATGTTTTTTTTAAAATGCAAATGTCAAATTTGCCGATGGCAAAAAGGAAGATAAAGAAAAGCTGTCGATAAAAATATGTGTAAAGTGGCAGACGATGAAATCTCTGGCAAATGTTAAAAATAGAAAACTAGGTTATTTTTTGGAGGAAAAAAATTAAAGATGCAAAAAAATTTTGCATCAACGTTTGATTTATGAAAGGTGATGAAAAAAAATAGATCATTGATGGATCTATTTTTAGCATCAACGAAAAAAAGCATATGGAAGGATTTTTTGAATGAGTCTCAAAAAAACAAAAAAATTTCATTCAAAAACAAAAAAAGAACAGGTTTGTGACAAAATTCATCCATCGAAGTTGGTGGCGGTTGGCAGCTATACAAATGACGCCTTTTCTCTTTTGTTATTGCAAAACATTTACAAATTGGCAGAGAGATTGAATGTTTGCAAACAACGAAACAAAGAGAAAAATGGAAAAAATGCAATCAAAAAATATTTTGGAATACTTTCAACTTTTTTTTTGCAGATATATTTTTCATACGAACGGAAAAAAACAAAAAACATATCTGTTTTGGAGGAAAGAAAAAAAGAGATCTTTGAGTAAAACATAATGTTCAAAGGTTTTGGTTTTTATTTATTTATTGCCGATCACTGTTTTTCAAAGTTCAAAATAATAAAATATAAATTAATGTGAAAGATGTTTTTCAGGTTTTTCCAAAAACTTTTTTGAATTGCATAAAAAATTGATAAAAAAATGGTGATTAAATTTTACGGGATAAATTAAAAATATAACAATGTAATGAAAGAGCAGACAGTTTGAAATATTTTTAATTTTTAACGTTTTTTTCAAAATGGCATAAACCTGGAAATCAGGCAAAAAAAACAATAATAAAAGATTCTGATTTTCGGGTTCATACAATTGTACTTGAAATTAAAATATTATCTAAGGTAAGCATTCTTGTATTTAAAAATACTTTCTTTAAAAAACCCAGCCACAAACGAAAAAGAAAATTTAATCTTTTTCAGAAAAGTGAAATTTGCCTTTTTAAAACTTTAAATTTTTTCAAATTCACGAATCGTCAGGTTTATGACATTTTTAAAAAAACACGTTAAAAATGAAAAATGTATCAAACTTTTCTACTATTTAAAGGTATTAATACAGTAAATAAAAATACCATCTATGTATAATATCGATAAATATTTTACTTTTAAAGTTAAAAAACGAATAACAATAAACAATTTGAAAAAATCTAACACATTTTGGATTTTTCTTACTGTAATTCAAGTAAGACACAAAAGTTTTTGTTTAAGCATATTCGTTTCAGAAGAAATGAACCTTTGATGAAAAAGTAGAAATATTTCATAAATTTGTTCAATCATTTTTTGGCACAGGAAGATGTTTCACAAGAAATTTCAAGCCTTTAAGTGACTAATAGTCAACAAACGAGTATTTTCCATTTCAACACATTAAAATATATGGAATAATCCATAGATAAAAGTTACTCATCAACTTTTAAAGAAAGAATAACTCTGTCACTTTCACTCAATTTCTTTCAGTGAATGAAACCAAAATATTCATTGTTTTTTTCTTCCATTTCTATCTTTTATTTAAAGCAACAGCCTTGGCATTGGAAAAATGTCGGTAAGAAAAAAAAGAGTCGTTAAAATTAACGATGGCTTTTTTATATTTAAAAAAGTATAGCTTTGGTTTTTATTCTTGAAAAAAAAAACCTTTGTCTCTATATTTTTTGACCATCCGGTGAAATCTAAAGGGATGTCATCCCTGGCACCCATCATATATCCCATAAGATTTATTTTTTTTATATTTGATCAATTTACGTCATCTTTTTTTGTCGACTGCTAAAAAAGCTTCCCTTTCATTGTTGGACATTTGTTGTAAAAAGATGAAAGAAGATATATCCTAATTCCCTTGAAGGACAGCCATTTGGATTGGTCATTTTTTGTTTCTTTTTTTGAAGAAAGTCCGAAATGAAAGAGACAAAAAAAATGATGAAAGTTACTTTAAAAAAAAACCCCCCTTCTCTTTTTTCATCATTAAATTGTAAATTTTAAATTTGGGTTGTAAGAAAAAAAGAAATGGGATAAAAATAGAATAGAAAATGTTATTTTTGGGTTTCAGCTTTTGCAAAATCTGCTGCAAAAGAATAATGAAATTGGATACTGTAATTTTGGAAGCATGCCCAGACAAAAGAAGTTTTCAAAAATTGGAAAATCTATTAGAAAAATTTTGTTTTTTAAAAAGGTTTAAAAAGTTTAGAACAGACAATTTTTGTACCCAAAATATAAAATTGCAAAAAAAAAAACAATTAAAAATTATAAGGTTTTCGAAACTAGACAAAAATATCTAATCAAAATTGTAGATTTAGTCAATGAGAAAAATTTTCTATATCTGATGTTTTCGTTGCTACGGGTATGGCTTGGGTAAAAAACTTGAAACTATTAGTACAGTAATCTCTATGATTGAAACTAATTTTTCAAATTGTAATTAACTAGTAATAAATTTACAGTAATATTTTTATTTATTATCCTCCCCTTCCTACGAGTATGGCTTGGAGTTACAAAGATTTTTTAAAACTTGAAACAATTAGTACAGTAATCTCCATCAAATAAAAGGCTAATTTTTATTGAAACTAATTTTTTATTTTCCAAATTATAATTAACTAGTAATAAATTTACAGTAATATTTTAAAAGAAAATTTCTACTTTTACAGCAGGAAGTGTTGCAATGTAACAAATAGGACGAATCTTAAAAAACAGAAAAACGAAAAAAATAAAAACCACTTTTTTAAGAATTTTTCGATATTTTTTCTGGGATGGCTTAAAAACATAATGACGAAAAATTTGAAACAAAATAAATTCACATGGGAATTTTTATTAACGACTTTAAAATTCCCTCCCTCAAAATGAACTAAATTAATTTTTCCCATTTTTCCATTCATTCATTTTACAACAATTAACTAACTTTTTAATTTAAAAAAAATTAAGCTACGAAAAAACACAAAAATGCAACTGTTTTTAAAACTGAATAAAATATTAAAGAAAAATTTTAAACTTTAAAAACATGGTTTTTTTTTCAGGTGAAAATTTCCTGACCTTTTAAAAATTTTATTTTTAAAACAAATCAAAATAAATTTTAAGAAAATCTCTGTAAAAATAAAGCAGGTGAAAACCTTTAACTTGGAAAATGTCAAAAGTTTAAGGGTAAAAATATGCATAAAAAATCAGACGTACTTTTTTAAGAATTTAAATCCCTCCAAAAAAAAGCTCTTCTGTTTTTGCAAAAAACGAAGTTATAAACAAAATTTGCAGAAAAATGAAGAAACAACAAATTTCGGAATTGTTTTTGGAGTGGAAAAAAAGGAAAAAACAAAATTGTTGTAAAAAAAAAGTAAGGTTGTTGTTTCAATAAAAAATGCATGAAAAAAAGTGTTGTTGTGTCTGTTGTTAAAAAAGTGTCCTCCATGTTTCCCACGATCTGTTTTCATTTTAAAAAGGTATGTTACACAAAGATTCGTTGTTTTTATGAATGAAAACTTCAAAGGGAGCGAAAATGAGAAAAGTACCTGACTAAATTTTCTTCATTCTTAGCTAATTTAAATTAAGAACCTGCTGATATTGATGCTTTAAATGTTATAACTTCGCAAGATTACAGTGAATTAGATCCATATGCGACTTTAAAATATTGCAAAGATGATAGCTGTAAAATGACAGTCAAAAATTATAATAAAGATAGTTGGTTTCTTTTTCAAATTCAATATAGAAATGTTTTGGATTCAACAATCTTATATGCCCATTGATGGAGAAAATAAAAGACATAATTTAAAAACCCTTAAAATGCCAACTTCACATTGGATTCGAGCAACAAATTTAACAATTTTTTATTCTGGTAAACAATTATCAAGTTTTCGAATAACTTATCAAATTTATTTTACTGGTCCAATAACCGCAGGTAGATAACGATACTTTTACAACAATATCGTCGATATCAATTCATTGTATGAGCTTATAAATTTCAGAAATATTTTCATTTTCGTCAGTTTCTATTCCATTAACAACATTTATAAATTCAACATTCACATTTGCAACTGTGACCACAACAAACGCAAAGAATTTGGCGTTCTGCAAAAATGTGAATTTTTTAATGTTTTTCACTGTTGCTTTAATTCAGATGTTGGTATAATGTTTTTCGCAACCACTCGTGTTACTTCCAATTGATAACTTTTTATCTCGTTTTTTATGGGAATTCTCGTTTTTGATATAACAGTCTTATATATAAGATTCCAACGGAAATAGCACTAAAAAAATTTTTACACAAAGTTATCCGCTGGACATAAAAAAAATTTCTTTTTGTGTAAAACCTTTTAAATTTTTATGAGAGTCATGTCTATAGTCTACCGTAAATTTGTTGTTTTAAAAAAGAAAGCAAGAAAATGTTGGGGGGTTTTAAATTTCACTGAACAGTTCAACAAAACATCATCAAACTGTGTTTCGTTCGAATAATTGTAAAACTTGCAAAAAAAATGTCAAAAAGAAAATAATTGTTTCTATCTTTTTTTAATGAATTAATATTAATTATTTTTGTTGAAAAAAAATTTAATTGTAACGAAAAACGATTACTAATCAAATTCTTATGTTTTTTTGGTAAGGATAGAAGTTAAACATTTCATTCCCAAAATCGTCATGTATGAAAAAAATGATGGTTATTGGAGTTGCTTTCTTTTGTGGCCCATTATCTTTTTTTATATACGAAATTATTTTAAAAAATTAAATTTTTACAAATTTTTTAGAGAACAAAAACAAATTTATTCTTTCACAAAAAAAAAGTGCCATAATGAAAAATGAATTGTGTGAAATTGTTTTCGACATGTTTTTTTCTGCTGCAAAATCATTTGATAATGATAAAAGGTGACGACGTTCTAACAAATGTAACAACTTCGGTTCCAGTTGATGAGCTGCTCTTCTTTGAACGGCAAAAAATTGCGTTTCGATAACTTTTAATGCTTAATAAAGTTATTAGAGGATTTAATACAACAATATACTGTAGGGGCATAAATGAAACCAGTAACATTCCACCTTGAACATTTGCATCGCCTGGTGGCAAAGCAAAAATATACAAAAATATTGCTGATAATGATAAAATAGAAAAGCATGGCATTATTGACTGAAATAAATTTGTTAGTTTTTTTTTCTTTATATTTCTTGTCAGAGCTAGTAGTCGACTAGTGCCTTGCCTATTGTTGTTTGTAACCATATTCAGCCAAATTTATCGTGAAAAAAATTGCATAAAAAATTTGGCTGAATATGATTACAAACCGCAACGATCAAGGCCGTATCTAGGAGGGGAAGGCAGCCTCTAAAATTCGAGATTTTTTATGATCATCTGCCAACACGTGCTGCAGCAAAAGATCAAAGGTGTTTCTCTTCGAAAACTCATCATTGGTACGATGTTGGATATGATATCTACCAGTGTTTTCCCGATTTCAAAAAAATGGTTACCGATTCTTTTGGTTGAAAAATGTCAAAAATGACTTTTATAAAAAGTTATTTGTTCTAATGGATAGCTGAGATGAAGAATCGGTAAAACATGACCGATTCCAAAAAGTGGAATCGGTAAGCGGTTTTTGGCTTGGCATTATCTCAGATTTTAATATGAATTTCTAAAATTTAACACAAGTAAAGGTCAGCATCTCAGCAATCCATTAGAACAAGTAGCTTTTTATAAAAATCATTTTTGACATTTTTCAACCAAAAGAATCGGTAACCATTTTTTGGAATCGGGAAAACACTGATAACCAGCTATTGTCCATTTCTGTTTTCTTGTATTACATACCTGTAACATCAATTTTCGTTCAAAGTCTTTATGAATTTTCAATGTTTGAAGAGAAAAAAAGATTTTTGTTGAATTTAAATGTCGTCGGACCCGCCACTTTAAAACAAAGAAAACAATATTGGCAGCAACACATAAGCCAAAGATTATGAAAGTATATAAAATGAAGGGTAGATTACGCTAAAAAAATGACATCTAACGTTAAAAAATGGCCGAAAATAATAAATTTTACGTAAAGCACAGATCGAAATGAATTGTGTAATTCTGGATAATGCTCCCATAAGCCCATGGTCAACAATGCATCATTATCAGATGGATTTACATTTTGGCACGGCACACAAAGATTTGGCAAACTAACAATCATTGCAGCAAAAAATGTGATACCCTGAAGTTTCCATATTTTACTGCTTTTTGGGGTATGACGTCTAAAAATATTGGTCAATGGTGAAACAATTGTTGAAAAAAATCTTACTTAATAATGATATAAAAACGAAACAATGCTTGAATCATTGTACTCCATAAAAGCAATAGCAGGGCCCAAATGTAAATCCAAAGTCCAAGACACGGAAAGATACCGGTAGATGGCAGCCATGGGGAGGATGAACGAAAAAATAAACGGTAATCAGATGTTTCAGCTTGCTGAAAGTATATATATTGAATTTTTGTAACGATGAAAAATGTGTTAAAGAAATCGGATTCTTTGCTGCTTTTAGTCCCGATCGGATTTGGATGACCTTGATCTTAAAAACTTAGGTTTACCTATTGTTCTTGATCGGGTTATCCAAATCTCTGCGAGACCAAAAGTAATAAAAGAATCTGCCTTTTAAACGCTTTTTTTCATATTCGAGTAAAAATCTAAATTCAGTCTATTGAAAAAATTTCAAGTTGATCGGATCGACTTGAACTTTGTACATATATAGATAAAGGTTAAAAAATAATATAAAAGAAGTTTTTAGCCCAAAATATTACACCTACAAACTGCTGAAGGAGATATCGAAAATAATAAAATTTTAGAAAAATGACAAATTTTTTTTAGTGCCACATTTTTTATCATCCAAATATTTGAAACTTTTAGATACACATTTTAAACCATTTAAGTACAGAAAAAAGTACCGTATTCTCAAAATGAACACATATCCTCGAATTTGAAAAAAAACAACGTTTAAAAAAAACTAACCGGGACTGTTAAACATGTAACTATTGCAAAAATAATATCAACTAAACACGTTTGTAATAGAACATTTTTATATGCAAACATATCTTTTAAAGTGTTTTTTATGATTACAACAATGAGCACACAATTCAAAACAAGTGAAACACCACTTGTCACATATGCATTGATGTTATATATGGTAAAATCGTTCATCAATTGGATAACTTGAGACATTTTAAAGAATAGGAGAGCAAAACACAAAATTAAATATAAACAATACAAAAAATAAAGAAAAGAGCGTCATTTATATATCAATTATTTTCGGGAAACTTTATATTTGACAGGAAATCCGAAAATTTGAACGTACTTTTACTTTTGGTTTATAATTGTAAAAGATTAAAATTAAATAAGAAAATAAAATAAATTAATAAAAAAATTATTAGAGGAGCAAAGTTTTTTGAAAAAAAAATATTTAATGATTTTAATTGCTTTAAAAAAATGGAGGAAGTAAAATTTGCAGGGCTACAGAACTTTTGGTCTAAAGTCATGGTAGTTTTTTTAAAAGTATATACATTTTTGACATGATTTGGCATGACTTATTACAGAAGCAGAAAAATAACTTATAGTACAAACTAATTGCTCTTATAATGTATTAAAATAATGTCCATAACAAACCAAACATTGTTTTCTACATAAACCTTACATCAAACGTTTGTAATTTTTAAAGCTTGTAATTGGGCTTTTAATAACCTTGCTTTCGTACTTTTAATGTGTTTCCTGTAATATATAATTACTGTAACACTGACGGCCACAAGATGAGTCAAAAAATTTAAGCTTTTTCTTACAGCATATTTTTTCATTGCTACTTCCTTATCAAAATACTTTTTTAAAATTTTATTAAAGAAATATTTGGATCAACTAGAAGAATCAGTGATAAATTTTTTTTGTCGAAAAGTAAACTACCATTGAAAAAATAAAATTTTGAAGAAAAAATGCATCAAAAACAACGACGAACAAAAAAAAACAATGACCACGTTTTTTTTCTCTCGCTCGCAACTTCTCGGACTTTAAATCGCGCGTTCTTTTTTTTGCCATGAAAGAAAGAAAAGTTCATCAAAAAATATTTTTAACTTCTCAAATCATTAACCCTCAATTTTGTTTTTTTAACTTCTTCTACAATGTTTCCTCTTCCATTTAAAGATTTTATATCTTTATTTAAACGACCCAAAAGTTATCTTGAAGATGGAATTGATCGTTTAAGTTCATGGATTGCATCAAGTTTTATGTTAATTTTTTGTACGATTTCAACTGTTGGATTTAATTTTGGTAATCATTTTGAATGCATGATTCCTGGTGATTATAATAGTATGTTTTTCTTTATTTTGTTTTGCATCTTTTATTGATTACTCTTTTTAGGCGAATGGCAAAAATTTATGTTTGCTTATTGTTATGTTCAACCACAATTTTTTGCCTATGATCCAAATGCTAATAATGATGAAAACATTCGCCTTCCACAAATTTATTACTTTTCTGTAGGCTTTTTATCCTTCTTCCATTCATTTATCTGATTTTTAGTGGTTACCATACTTTTTCTTTGGACATGCATTAGCATTTTATCTTCCAAAAATTGTTTGGAAATCTTTTGCTGGAGTTATTTGTCGTAAGTCGCATTTTATATATCCTTCATCGTAAAACATAGGTGTATTTTTAGGTCTTGATCTTGAATGTATTCTTAAAGAAGCAAAACTCATTAATGAATCAAAGAAAGATGATGAAAAGAAGAAAAGAGTCGCAACATTGGTTGCATATCTTACAAAAACTCTAAGGTTTTCTCATGAATATGCTTCAACATATTTTCTTCTTTCTTCAACAGCTTTGTTTTTCCTTTTTAAGAAATTTCTCTATGTTTTTATTGCATATACTCAATTTTATGCCATCTGTTATTACATTGGTCAAGGAAATATGTATTGGGGATTTGAAGTAAGTCTTTCAGACACTTGTCGAACTTCTTTTACTGTTTGTGCCAACGCTTTATAATCTTTCTCTTTTATAGATTCTTTCACATTCTTTACAAAAAAATGTTTATTTTCCATCAAAATTTTTTCCACTTTTTACTTCGTGTTATGCTCCAGTTGTAAATGATGGTTACTATGAAAAGAAGGCTGTTAGCTGTATCATGGGAATGAATGTTATCTATGAAAAGCTTTATGTTTTTACATATTTTTTACTTCTTGGTATTATTATTGCTTCTCTTCTTTCTGCAATGTATTATACAATTCTTTTTATTAATCCATTTCGGACAAGTATTATTGATAATTTACTTGGAGTAAGTTTTCTCTTTTACCGTATCACTTCTTTCTCACCATTCATCATTTTTTATAGTTTAAGCAATCTATTGTTCCTCTTGAACATGTTGAAACATTTACACGTGATTATTTGGGTGCAGATGGATATTTATCAATTTTACTTATCAAATATAATTTTGGAGATGAAGTTGCACAAGAAATTTTAAAAGAATTATGGAATCAAACAAGTTCTTTTACGTCATCTTTAAAATCCAAAGAAAATTCTAAATTGCCTTTGCTAACTTCAACACCAAATCGATATGCTCCAATTCCAACCTTTAAATCAAATGGAAATAATAAAGGAAATAATGCTAATTCTCATCGATATTCTCCAATTCCATCTTTGAAATCAAATAGTGATGAAAATAATATTATTAATACAAAACGATATTCTCCGATTTCAAGATGTATGCATGAAGAAAAAAATGTTAATTCTCATATGCTTGTTTTCCGTCCTTGAATTATGTGTATAATTATTTTTTGGATATTTTTTAATATTTTATATTTACTGTAATGTAATTTTTTAACGCTCAAATAAATGTATATTTTGAATCAATATTAACGAAATTACTGTAAGTTTCAAACATTTTATATATTTAAATCCAGTATTTTTTGGTAAACAATAAAAATAAGTGTTCAAAAAGATTCCATAAAAGTTTTACATAAAAAAATAAAACATTACATTTTTAAAGAGGTCCTTTTGTCCCAAGACGCATAGGATCTTGAGATGGATAATATACTTGTGATTGATTTGATGATAAAGAAGAAGAACTTGATCCAGCTTTTGGTGCAACATTTGGAATAACAAGTTTTGGATTTTTTAATGGTCCAGCTTCTTCTGATGTAATTACTTCTGCATGTGGTCGTTTCGATTTTGATGATGATGGTCCAGGTTCATCAAATGATGGAAGTGGAAGAGCACCAGGAAGATTTGGAACTTCTCGAAAAACTTTCTTTTCTTCAATACCTTCAAAACGAGTTTGAGCTTGTGGTCGTCCCCATCGAACACTAAGTTTTTGACCGTTGATTGTTGTTTGATTGAATGATCTTTCTGCAGCAAGTTCTGCGCCTTCACGAGTAAGAAAATCAATAAATGCACAAAATTTATTTGGTAGTACATGAATTTGTCGAATTTCACCATATTGATAAAAATGATTCCTAAAAATTTTATATAAAATACTGTATTGTAATACAAAAAGAATACCTTAAATCTTGTTCAGAAACAACCAGTTCCCCATTACTTCCAAGATTACCAATATATAAAGTTGTAATTGATTGATCGGTTGGAACAACAAGTTTAGGAGCAGCTTTAGCTCTTGAAAGTAACTTTTCTGCAACTGGATCATTTGTACCATAGAAACGATCTTTAATATTCTGGATTGAAAGTTTATCATCAACAGGTTTAGGAGTTTCATGGCTAAAAAGGCATTTAATAAATGATTTTGAAATTAAAAATATAAACATACCGATACGGGCATTCATCACCACGTTTACATTCACCTTTAACAAAGAAAGAACAAATATGTGGAGCATTTCGTGCATAATATGGTTCACGGCCACCACCACGTGTTGAAGCAAGTTTATTCAACATTTCATTATTACCAGAATTTGGGATTAGCGCAAGTTCACCGTATGGAGTTGTTCCGTCTGATTCAGCTAAAGCTCTTTCAGCATTTTGTACAAAGAAATCACGATTTGCTCCTTGTTGTGGAAATTGTTCTTTTATTGCTAATGCTTGATCACGTACTTGTACGGGGAGTCCTAAACGAAACAAAGATTATTCAAAGGCATAAAGATATTAAGCCTTACCATATTCTAGATCCAATAAACATGTTTGACAAACATTCTTCATTTTTGCGCAAGTTTGGCATACTTCTGTCTTCTTAAATCGAGCACCACGTCCTGGACACCATCGAAATGAAGTAAATGGCCGATTACAAACTTTACATTCATCACCATATTTATTCTTTTGCTAAAACGTCAACCATTAGCTTATAAAGTTCATAATTAAACTACAACTTACCATGCGGATGTAAGGATTTGGTCCAAGGCAAGTTTCACATAAAATTGGAAAATCCTGAAATATATTTGTGTGTAATTTCAACATTAACAAAAGTGCAAAGTAAACTTACGCCATCTTCCCATTTTTTACGATTATATAATGAATCTTTTGAAGCCATTGAAACAAGTTTAATAACAAATTGATATAAAATGTATTAAAAAACAGATTCTTTTAAATTTTGTTGAAAAATATGGATTTAAAATTTTTAGCTGCAACAAAAAAAATGTGGAAAAACAACGCGGTTATTTGTTGCGAAAAAGAGACACTTCGCCAACAGTAAATTATAAAAATTTAAAAATACTGTATGTTTTACTTTACTTTTGGAGTTCCGTTTTTTATTATTGCATTACTATAAAATAAATCCAACATGCGTTAGGGCATGTAAATAAATAATTAATTAATTAATATGAATACCCCCTTATTTATTTACGGTTTTCTTTGTTTTTTTGTCTATCTTCAAATGGTTTATGAATGTATTAATGTCAAAGTAAAAAAATTTATTATAAATTATTTTTTAAAAAAGGCGTAAATAATAAATACAAATGAAATTAATGCAAACTTGACGCACTAATATGCATCTGGTATCAAATTAATTATCCAAAGGATAAATGCAAATCCCATATGGACGGATTTGTTCCTTATCTGTAGCAATCCAATATTCCACACCTCTTCCAGTTTCTTCTACAGATTTGATATTTTCTGGACTCAAATTAGCATAATCAATTCGGACTTGAATAATCAACTTGTATTTCTGAAATTTAATGATATACCCCCAGGAATGTGATGTTTAAATATGGCTAACTTTTTTATCACATTCAAATTCAACACCATAATTATTAAGAGCATGTTCAGGAGATGGAGTAAAATACATTCCATCGCCGAATCTGTAAATAGGATATATATATATTATGGTAGAAGAATTGTAAAACTTTTACTTATTTCTTTTACATTGGGAAAAATCGAAGCCATTTTCAACAATTGAAAGCGCATTTTTAAGTGATGTTGCATGATATGCTACAGCCCATGCATTTTTATCTTTTCCAAGCCATTTATTATCACCATACATGTCACTTACCTAAAAATAAATCAATAAAAGAACGTCCAGACGTGACGTTAGGGGTTTTATAGGCCTGCGGGATGGGAGGTAAGCTAAAAGTGATGTACTTCTTGGATTACGACAAAGAACAAAGTGATTTAGTAAAGGAAGGATGGGTTTCAGAATTTTGGATTTTATCGTAATATCACTGTTGGATGCTCCTTTTATTGGATACAAAATAAACTTTAAAAACTTTATTTTGCATCTAAAAAGCGCATATCTCTTTTATATTTAATTTTCACAAAATTATGTAATCTAAATTTTGTATTAAAAATGCATTGGATAAAAATTACATAACTAATTTAAAAAATTCTTACTTTTAATGCATAACGATAAGAGCCAGAAGGGCATTCATAAGGAAGACCTCCGCGTCGAAAAATTTTCCCAGCATACTAAAAATTGACATTATATAGAAAAAAAACTGCAATGAATAGAGAATTTTTCATGTCAAGAAATAATCTAATACCTGATTATTGCGAAAATCAACATTGTGACAAGCATCTAAAAAACCATATGGAATTTTAGGCAGATATTTTGCAATTGATGGTAATCTTTCTGTTCCAAATAGATTACTTGAAAGGGTATGTGAACCAAAAAATCCAAGAATATTACCCAAAATTTGCTGTAAATTTTTTTGTTTAAGATTTTAAAAAATCATTATTGAAAAAATCTTACACTATATGAAGATCCTTCAGTTTGGTCATTTTCATCAACTGGTTTTATAATTGCGGCAAGACCTGCTTCAAGGACTTTTAAATCCATTTTGTCTAAAAATTTATTATTTTAACATTATCTAACAATTCTTTTAAGAACTTAAATGAATTGGATAAAAATTATATCAGTAATTAAAAGAAAATCTTAAGAGCTTTAAAAAATGAAAAAACTTTCGATTGCACCTTTTTTTGAAAATAGGTAGAACAAAAGATAAGATGAACGATTAAAAGTACGCGTATAACTGATTTATTTCAAAACTAGACACTTTCAATTTAATGATGACGAAAAATACCGACTGGCTTAAAGCAACGTAATACAACGGCGTTAAAGTTGAATTTCAGCAAAGCACAAAAAAATTAAAGCATTTTTTCAAAAACGATCTGCTGCTGAAAAAGTCCTGGCCTGCGGACTTTTTTTAGCAGCAGATTTTTTCTCGTCCCAAGCTTGGATTTTCCAAGTTTAATGAAAAAATCAATCTTAATTTTAGAAACCTTTTATTAAATCGTCTAGGAATTGGTTGGGCCGGGTCTGAGTTAAAAGGCGTCCAAAATTCGGCCCAGAGGAATATTTGTTAGAAACTATAATAAATAAAAAATTTTAAGAAATCAGCACTAACTTTTCGCTTTTCTAAAAATAGTGAACGGAAATTGTAAAAAAGCATAAACGATAAGAAGAATGACTACATTTTGCTTTTAATCATACAGGAAGCTGACAACAATGACTAAGAAAAGGGCTATCCTTTTAATAAAAAATGTAAGAAAAAAATTATTTTAAATTCAAAAATCTTTTTCGAAACATAGAAAAAAAAGAAATATATCTCGGATTGCATTAATTTGTTGGTTTTATTTGTTTTTGCCAAAATTTTAAATCAAAATAAGATAATTTTATTTTCAATATTCTACAAAAATACAAAAAAAAAAACATTTCAAAATCATAATTTAAAAAATATGATTTTGAAAAGCTTTTTTTTTAAATGTTCTGTTGAAATCATTTTAAATTTGTTGCAGATACGGATGGAATTGAAATAACACTCTTTTTTTGTCGAATATTTAAAATTTCGAATACAAAATTTCGATATGGTGTAATTAACAGCAATGTTGAAATAGAATCCACAAAACAATGTGATGCCGTGGCACATGCTGCAACGACTGTGAAAGAAGCAGTATTGGGAATATGAAATGCAAAAGTTGTAAATGCAAAAGTATATGGAGTAATTAAAAAAAAGAAAGATATAATCCCTTGAACCAAAATTGAAATAATTAAGCTGTGATTTATTGAAGCTTTAATTATATTTTTATATTTTTTCATTTGAAATAAAACAAATATAAAAAGGAATAAACCTCCAAAATGTACGGCATAAAACATAAAAGAAATCAATTTCGAAACAGATTGAATTGGAAGAATTGCAAATGTTCTTTCTTTACTGAAATCGATCAAAGATTCGTTGGAAGAAAAAATCCAAATTTTTGCATTTTCGGGTAAAATTTGATTCATTTGAATAAATACAAAAATCAGCAATGAAAAACCAACAAAAAAAGCAGCAAACATAAAAATTATTGTTTTTTTCAAAGTTAACCAATCTTTTAAAATTGATGGAAAAACCATTAAATATCGAAAGGTTAAAGTTGCAGCTAACGAAATCATTGAAGTAAAACAAAGCGCTGCTAAAATTAAAGTTGTGTCAAAAGTTGTTGAAAAACTTCCAATTTCTCTTAAAATTCCTAGTTGAATCGAAGCAGGAAAAGGTGATAAAAATACAGGTTTAAAAAGTCCCATAAATGTTGTTAAACATAAACTCCAAAATGAATAATTTAAAATTAACCATTTAAAATGTCCAAGTACTTTAGATTGTGTAAAAATGACGTAAAATAAAAAGGGAGCAATTATCCATGAAATTGCAAGACTGCAAAATGTTCCATAATAATATGCAAGCAATAATATTGGAGATGGCTTATTGGAAAAAAGATCTTCAAAAAATGTCATAAATGATCAAATCAAACAAAACCTTTTTCAAAAGGAACAAATAAATAAAAAATATGTGTTTTCAACCGTTTTTTACCGCATAAAAATAAGAACATTAAATATTTCCAAAGGAATTTTTTTGACGAATGCAAAAATTAATTATTCTATAAATATTTAAACATAAAAATGTGAAAAGTTCAAAAACCTTTCAGATTAATATTTCGAAGCTTATAAGCGAGACTAGCATTTATAAAAAAAAATTTACGGATATTCAAAAACAGACTTCACAGATGTGCTAGATAAATTATAGACTGTTGTTTGGATATAAAATTTTCGGATTCCGGGTATGCAAATTTTTAAGAAAGGATATTTTTCATTCACGTTTTTTTCGATTACTATCACAAAAAAACAAAAAACCGCTCCAATAAAGGAAAAAAATAGCAGTAACTGTAAAAAAATTTTTGATTTTTTGACGGTGCAATTTTTGTCAAAGTTTTAGAAAAAATTCATGGAATGCGTTTGAAAATGTTACTATCGAAATCTGAATTTTAAATTTTTATGAACTCAAAAAAATTCTAAACGATACTGAACACAACTGTGAAGTCCATTTTTGAATAACTTCAAACCAAAAAAAAATGACAGCCAAAAGAAATCTTCCATTTTCGCTTGTCTATCCTTAATTAAATTGGGTACATTTACAATCAAGTAAAGGTCAAAAATCAAAGAGTAGTTAAAAAATATTTTGTTTAAATATCTTTCAAATCAAAAATTATTCTAAAATAACATTGGTAAAAAATGATCTTGCAAAAATTGTATCAATATTTTCAAATAATAGACTTTCATCAGAACCAAAAACATGACGAAACATTGCATTTTCAACTGTTCTTGCCTAAAAAAAGAATTAATTTCTTTCATAACAAATAAAGTGCACACTTACATTTTCAGGAAATAATTGTTGCCATTTAAAATAATATTTTGTAACATTTTTTGTAGAAATTATAACAAATTAGCCTTTGATCCTACTACAATGGTCTCTTATTAAGATTTAAATTAGTGATTTATTTTTTTAGGATCTTTTTTTTGTTCATTCATTCATTCTTTGAAATACTTCGATATCTTTGAACTTGCAATTTTGAGAAAAAAATATTCGCCAGTTTTGTTGAAAAAAGGTGAAACGAAATGCTTGATTCGTTGGGTTAAAAAAAGTAATGCAAATCTATTTGTTTTCTGCACCAATTCTTATCCTAATTTTTTCATTTGCATTGTTTAAAAAATGTCGCAACACTACGAGTCATAGTGTTGCGACATTTGACAACCAATAAAACTCTGTGTCTAAAAGGCACAAATTTGTTACAACTTTTAAGTTTTATTTAAAACCTTCAATATCATTTTAAAAAGCAATACAGTTTTTATACTTTAATGTTTATGTCCAAAAAAATGATGTTGAAAAATAAACACATCTTTTATGCTTTTAACCAATTTTTATATTGCTTCAATTTGTGTCCAGTTTTATCTGAAATTCAATATAAAAAGGTGCAAGAAAAATAGCAAAAAACTTAAAAGAAAAAATAACTCCAAAAAATGTATTTATTTTTGATTATTTTTGTTCTTTTGGTTTTTATTTTTTATCATTATTAGTAAGTTTTTGCTTAAGTTTATTAGATTTAATCAGAAATACAAATTTTTTTTGTCATGAACAGATTTGTATTGTGTTCCTAAAAACATTGATTCATTTATAAATATTTTTAGTAAATTAAAAAATTATTGGAAATTCCGTGGCATTCCAGGACCTCCAACAACATATATCTTTGGAAATTTGCATGAACATTTAAATACAAAACGTGTAAATGTTTTACAATTGAAAGATTGGACAAAAAAATATGGAAAAGTTTATGGAATGTTGGAAGGTGAAAGAAAAATGCTAATTACAACAGATTTGGATTTACTTTATGAAGTATTTGTTAAAAAATCTGATATTTTTCATGGCCGACGAGTAAGTTTTTGTTATTTTTTTAAGTTTGGTTGTCTTTCTATGATAAAACTTTTTTTATAATACCGTTCTGGTTTAGTTTTGAAATAATTGTTTTATTATGTCTTCAAGAATTTTCAAAGTATGTTTATGATAGACACCGAACAGTTTCATCATTAGAATATTTTCTATAAAATTGTAATGAAACCACTGATAAGCTTTTTTAAGTGTTATAAGACATTTTTTGGGGGAGATTTAAACACATCCAAAATATTCAAATAAGACTTTTTTATTTTTAAAGCAACGGTTGCAAAATTTTTGTTTTCTATTTTTTTAAATGAAACTTAAAAATTTTTAACGAACAAACTATTTTTTCTGTACTTTCAACTCTTTTTTATTTTTCTTAAAAAATTTTTTAGTCATTTTAATATCCATAAATTCATTTCATAAATATTTTATATACTGTAATAAGTGTTTTTGTTTTCTGAATTTATCGCTTTCTGGCGACATTAATCGGAATTTTCCAGCTTTTGCTTTTTTGTCGTAAAGTCGTTTTCTGATAATAAATTCGTTTATGGATTTAAATATAGTATTTAAGCTTAAAGTTAGAAAACTTATTTTTGGTAAAAAAAATTTAGAGTCAAATATACTGTTTTTTTGGATTTAAAAAGACTTCGGAGAGATAAAAAATGGATTTAGACATTAAAAATATATTTTACATTTAAGTTAACTCCCCTCTTGGGCAATGTTGATGATCACTCAAATTTTCTTGTCAATGTTTTTAATGCTCGTGGAAATCGATGGAAGAGACTTCGAACTTTAGCAAATCCAATTTTTAATGTTGTAACACTTAAAACAATTCTTCCAACGGTTCAAGATTCTGTTAATGAATGCCTAAAATATATTGAAGAAAAAGAAGGAAAATCAATAAATGCGTATCCATTCTTTCAAGAATTTACAATTGATGTAATTTCTCGAATTGCGCTAGGTCAAACTTCTTCAGCATATTTTAATAATGAATATTTGGATATTGTTCGAGATGTTTTTGAAAAGCGGAAAGAAACTTTTGGGGAATTATTGGGATTTATTTTTCCATTTTTTGTTCCAATTTTAAAATCTTTTGCATTCTATTTTCAACTTTCAACAGCAAAATATTTTACAAAAGCTTATGGAAAATTGAATAAAGCTGTTCGAGAACGAAAAATGCTTCGGGAATCGGCTTCTGCTTCAAAGGATATGGAATTTTTGGATGAAAAGCAAAGGATTGATTTTATTGATTTATTTTTGGATCTTGAAACTTCAAATATTAAGGAAGAAGAAAATGCACAACCTTTTGATAAAACTAAAATTAAGGTAAACAGATTAATTTTGCGAAATCGAAATATCGAAATAATTTTTTTGCTTCAAATCGAAATTCATAAAACCAAAACCCTAAAATATCGAAATTACCGAAATATTTTTTACAATCGAAATATCGAAACACCGAAAATCCAATTTTAGAATTTTGGATTTTCGCAATCAAATTTTTGATTCCCCTAATTACGGTAATATATTAAATTTAAGATTGAAAAGAAGCTATCAACTTATGAAGTTGTTGCAATGTGTTTTGTATTTTTGATTGCTGGGTATGATACAACTGGTAAGGTTTAATTCAAAAAGACAATAAAAATTTTTGCAATTTTTGAAACATTTTTTTAGCAACTTCAATTGGATATTTTGTTTATCTTTTAGCAAAGAATCCGGAAGCTCAAAAAAAGATTCAAGAAGAAATTGATTCAATTTGTCCAAATCATGTAAGTCTAATTTTTGCATACTGTAGCACTAAATTTATTTAACAAAAATATTGAAAATATCGAAATTTTTTCGATTTTAGTATTCTTGGTTATTAAATTTGAAGTTTCAAATTTTAAGCAAATTTTTTTAGAAAATTTCTTTTTATCGAAATTTTGATTATCCAATATTAGAAAAAAAAAGTTTTACAAAATTTGAAATTCGTTAGAGACATAGTCGCTGTTCAAAAAAACTTTTTTCTCCCCAAACGTGAAAATCAGGAATTCAATGGAGCTGCTTTTCTTGCTCATTGGAGCTGTGAAAAGAGACAAAAAACAACTCTAATGAGTGGCTGATTTTCAAGTTTTGATAGAAAAAGACGCCCTCTTTAATCCTTTCTTTATTTATTTTTAGGAGCCCACGTACGAAGATTTACAAAAATTTAAATATTTGGAAGCTGCAATCAAAGAATCCCTTCGACTTTATCCACTTGCAGCAAGGTAAATACTTACTTTAAAAAGATTCAATTAAAACGCTATTCTTCTTTTAAGAGCCGCCTCTCGACAATGCATGGAAACAACAACAATAAATGGACTTAAAATTGAAAAAGACGTTTATGTTACAGCTGATGTTTTTACAATTCATTATAGCAAAGAAATATGGGGTAAAGATTCTGAAGAATTTAAACCTGAGAGATTTTTAAATATCGATGAAAAGCGGCATCCAATGGCATGGCTTCCATTTGGTGCAGGTCCACGAATTTGTCTTGGAATGAGATTAGCGTATATGGAAGAAAAGGCATTTATAATTGGATTATTGAAAAAATTTAATATTCAAAAAACTGCAAATACCCCTGAAACATTACAACTTTTTGGTGCTTTGGTTGTCGCTCCAGAATCCGTTGATGTAAAATTTGTTCAACGATTTTAAACAATTTTGAAAAGTTTTATTAAATTTTATAGTAAAGTAATGAAATTTATTGAATTTCAATACAAACAAATAAATAATAATGGGTATTAAACGAGTAGTATACAAAAACAGATATACAAAAAAAACTTAAATAAAGCAAAAATGAGATTTACTTAGTATTTTCATCATCGGCGGTAATTCCAGACGGTCCAGGTTGTGGATTAGATTCAGATGTTGCAACAGAAGCAGGAGCTGCACTTGGTGTTGATGGTGCAACAGGATCAACAGAAGCCGGTGGAGCAGCAACAGCAGCCATGGCAGAAGCTTGAGCTTTAATATTTTCCCAAACAGCTAACAAAATTTTTGAATCTTGAAAAATATCAGAATCTTCACGATTATATTCTTGTGCATTTTTGATTAAAAGTCGAATATCATTTCCAAGTGCATCAACAGTATCATAATGTCCTTTTTTAAGATTCTTTCGTATACGATTAAAATCAATTGGTTGTGAAACAATATGATAATATTCTGGTAATTCACGTTTTGATGGAAGCTGAATAAATTCTAGCGAAACTTGACGACCATCACTAAATTATGAACAAGTTTGAACATAAATTATGTACAAACTTGTTCAACTTTTTTTATCACTCTCAAGATTACATCAAATGGAGTTTTTTTAACATAAAACATTTTTAAAAACAGATAAATCTCCAAAGAAAAGAAAAAAAAATCGGTGATTCTTGGAAAGTTTCTCAATCAGTTTCAAGCAGGCTTTTCGAGGGAAATCGAAAAATTGAAATTTCTGTTTTGAAAAATCTAAAATACCGGAAAACGAAATTTTACATCCAAAGTTTTGTCATTTTTAATTCTTTTGTAGTTTATGTTCAATTGTTTCCTGCTTTTTCCTAAATGTAAGTGATCATTGAAGCGATTTATTTTGAAACCCCAAAAATAAACTATTTTTTATTTTTCAAGGTTTTAAAAAAAGTGCAACAAAAGGTTTATAAAAAACTGTTCCGATTAATCCATTTTTATATTAATATTATTATTGTTTTTTTAAAAAAGAGATTAAAAACGTTTGCATTAAAAAAAGGTGTGAAAAACCGTTTATTTTTCCGTTGTTTTTTCTCCTCCCACAAAAGTTCAAAAAAACATGTTTTTAATCAAATTTTCTTGGATTAAAAAACCGTATAAAAGCAAAACTGTTTTTAGTTAAAAAACAATTTTTAAAATTTGTCTGTATTTGTTTAAAAAATATATTTTTGAAAAAATGAATGTTAAATTTGTTTTAGTTTTTGTTGGAATTCTTTTTATTAGTATTTCGGGTAAACTATTTTTTTAAATTTGAAATTTAAAATATTTATTAAATGTAAAAATTTAAGCCCAAACAACTTCTTCAAATGTAAGCGAAAATCCACAAAAATGTGGAAGAGAAAATGAAGAATGGAATGATTGTGGAACAATGTGTCCACCAAAATGTCCTGGACGTTTTATGGTTTGTTAAATTAATTTTATAAAAGCTATAATATCAAAATTTTATTATAATTTTAGCCACCACAAATTGTTTGCAATAAAATGTGTTATCCTTCATGTCAATGCACAAAAGGTTTCCTTCGAAATTTTTATGGAAAATGTGTAAAACCAAACGATTGCCCAAAAATTACACGTCCAATAATCCCCCAAGAACCAATCACTGCTGCTGGACCAATGTAAAAATATGAATGTAAAAAATATTTTTATTTAAAGCTTTAAACATGTATAAAAGTGTATGTTTGTAAATAAATAATTTATATATATTGCTAATTTTAAAAGCTAAAAGTTAACAAGGAATCGATTCACATGTTTTTTACGAAATTTATTTTCTGGCAAATTTCTTGGCTTTTAAATATAAACTAATAAAGTTGCATCATTTTTATGTTTTTATTTCTGTTGTTCTTCTTTTTGACCGCTCGTTTGTTTCAAAAAGATGTTAGGGAAAGAAGAAAGTTCTAATAAAAAAAAGAACCAAAAGTTATGAAATTCAAAGCATCTCAACAATTACTTGATTCAGATCGATCATTATCTTCTTCTCAACAAAATGGGCAATTTAATCCTAATGATACAGTTAATAAAAATTTTATTACACATGATTTTTTCAATTTTTTGCGGGACGCAATTTTAGCCCAAATTTATAATTTGCGGTAAATGTTTAAAAAACAAAGCGACATAAATCATTTGCATCAAAGCTTCTTTTTTTACATCCATTACCGTATCTGTGATTTTATACATTTTTTAACATGGTGTTTGATCATTTATCGATTCATTCTTCTCTCTCTACTACCACCACAACGTTTATTCCACACACACACATGCACATATATATATATTGATTTTATTTTTTTGCTTGCACTCTTTACACATTTTTCTAGTTGTACCAAACTTTTGCTCATATTACGGTACTTTTTAAAGCTTTCTGAATCCCCCCTTTTCTTTATAGAGAAACAAATGCGCGCATTTTTTTGATTCCTTTCTTTTTTTAGTTTTGCTGAAAAACAACCTTGCTCCTTTTTTTCCTTCTTTCGCAATTTTTATAACTACTGCTGCTTTCCTTGCACAAAAAAAGAGCCCATCAAAAAAATAGAAAGAAAGAATACTCTTTCGCTAAAAAAAAAGAGAAGAAGGAAAACCCAGCCAAAGCCATCACAGCCGCCGAGCATCAGCAATGAATGTCGCTGATGTTGTTTGAGTTGCTGCGAAAATAATTTTTAAAAAAATGCAGCAAAGAAAAGAAGTTCGTCGGTGTAAAATTTCTTTTTTTGGCATAGTGTCTCTTCTGTGACGCACAAGGGCAACGACTAAAAAAATTGAATGCAGTCAAAAAAAGAGACAACCGCGTTTTTCTTCTTTTCTTTTTTCATCGAGCAAGAAAAAAACCCATTGAAAATAATATTTCCCTTTTTTTGTGCTTCAAAAAAAAGTGATTATTAAAGCTACAGAATCCTTTCGACTTCGTTTCTACCATTTCCTACAATAAAGTCCCTAAAAATTTTTACAAAAAACTATTACTTTTTTACAAATTTCCTTATAAATTTATTGATTTTTACTTTTTTTACTAAATATTTTTTAATTCAGTGCTTTTTTTTATCCGTTTTTCTTTCTAACTTTTTTTCTTTTTTGTTATAAATGAGGGATACTTTCAGATGGATCCAACTCCTGGAACGTTTATGACTGTTCCTGCGCCGTCTCAAAGCGGTGACGTTTCATCCAATGATTATTCAAATTCGCTATCAAATAATGGTGGCGGGCTAGCAAATCAAGAAGTTCATATTGCAAAAGTTCAAAATGCTATGGCAATTTTGGAAGATCAAAATTTAACCCATGATCCAAGATATCAAAAAATGAGTGAACTTCATGAACGTTTGCAAGGTAATTTTATTTTTTTTAGCCTTTACAAAATACAAATGCTGTCTTCAGGGAGACTACCATTTCCACCTGGAACACAACCAAATCAACAACAACAACATGAAAATGGTACACCAACACCAGAACAACGTCAAAAGCTTGTTGACCAATTACGTGCACAAGTATCAGCATATCGTATGACAAGAGCTGGTGAAGCAATTCCATCAAACATTCTTGAAAAAGCAACTGCACAAAATTTTAAGGCAAAAGCTGATGGCCTACCAGCGCCATTTCAAATTCCATGTGAAATTGGTGAAGGACAAATGCTACCATATGATATTGCAAAACTTCATGCAATGATGGTTATGACTGCAGCAAAGCGGGCACAAGCTTTACCAACTCCCAAATCAATTGATCCAAATGTTATTGTAAAAGAACGTGAACAAAGGTTTGTATTGTATACTTTCTGTACAAATTAAAGTATCTGTATCATTTATAGAATTTCAACACGAATTATGACACGAATTAAAGAACTCTCTGAACTTCCATCAGATATGCCAGAAAATCTTCGAATTAAAGCTGCAATTCAACTACATGGTCTTCGACTTATTAATCTTCAAGCTGCTGTAAGATATGAAGTAACAAATTGTCTTAAAATGGGTTCAACAGTTGAACATGGACTTAATGCACATGCATATCGGCGAGTTAAAAAGCATACGCTACGTGAAGCAAGAGTAACAGAAAAACTTGAAAAGCAACAAAAAATGGAACAAGAACGTCGTCGTCGGCTTCGACATGCAGACTTTTTACAATCTGTTATTCAAGCATCTCGAGATTTTGTTACATTTCATAAAAATAATCGTCTTATTGTTGCTAAAACTCGTAAAGCAATTGCAACATATCATGCTAATAGTGAAAAGGAACGTCAAAAAGAAAAAGAAAAGAATGAAAAGCTTCGGCTAATGAAACTTATGGCAGAAGATGAAGAAGGATATCGGCAATTATTGGATGAAAAGAAAGATAAACGATTGGTGTATCTTTTGGAACAAACAGATGAATATGTTAAAAGTTTAACTGGACTTGTACGACAACATCAACAAGTTGAAAAGAAGCGTAAAAAACAAGAACGTGATGCTGCAAGAAAAGCTATTGAAAGTAAGACTTTCATCTGTTCTAAACACATAATATTTACTTTTTTAGATGATGATGAAATTAATGTTATCATTAGAAATTGTGCAACAGGAGAAATTCTTAAACCTGAAGAAACTCCAAAACAAGATGAACTTGAAGCATGGCTTGAAATGAATCCTGGATATGAAATGGTTTCTCGAAATGTTGCATCTGATTCTGATGATGATGAACGGGAAGAACCAGTAAAAGAGGTTCAAGTTGAAGAAGAAAAGGATGATGAATTTGATGGTTTAGATGAAGAACAACGATCAAAGAAAATTCTTGAACGAGCTCGAAATGAAGAAGATGAATATGATCAACGAACTCGACTTCAAATGGAATCGTATTATGCAACCGCACATAAAATTAAAGAAAAAGTTGTTAAACAACATTCTTCTCTTGGTGGTGGAGATCCAACACTTCAGCTAAAACCATATCAAATTAAAGGCTTGGAATGGATGGTATCATTATACAATAATAATTTGAATGGTATCTTAGCAGATGAAATGGGATTAGGAAAGACTATCCAAGTAAGAATTTACAAACATAATAGTATTTTTATGTATTTTCCTTTGTTTTAGACGGTTGCATTAATTACATATTTAATGGAAGTTAAAAAAGTTAATGGCCCTTATTTGGTTATTGTTCCACTTTCAACAATTTCAAATTGGGTTTTGGAATTTGATAAATGGTCACCACATGTAGCAAAAGTTGTTTATAAAGGTGAAAAAGATGCTCGAAAAAAGATGGATATTATTGTTAAAAAGGGTGCATTTAATGTTCTTTTAACAACATATGAATATGTTATTAAAGAAAAGAATCTTCTTGGTAAAATTAAATGGAAATATATGATTATTGATGAAGGGCATCGTATGAAAAATCATACTTGTAAATTAACTTTAACTTTGAATGCATATTTTTCTGTTCAACATCGTCTTCTTCTTACTGGTACACCACTTCAAAATAAACTTCCTGAATTATGGGCTCTACTAAATTTCTTACTTCCATCAATTTTTAGTTCATGTGGAACATTTGAACAATGGTTTAATGCACCATTTGCAACAACTGGTGAAAAGGTTGAATTAAATCAAGAAGAAACAATGCTTATTATTCGTCGTCTTCATAAAGTTCTTCGTCCATTTTTACTTCGACGACTTAAAAAAGAAGTTGAATCACAACTTCCTGAAAAGACTGAACAAGTTATTAAATGTAATATGACATGTTTACAAAAGTTAATGTATGAACATATGAAAAAGGGTTTACTTCTTGATTCATCAGTTAAAAATGGTCGTCGAGCACTTCAAAATACTATTATGCATTTGAGAAAACTTTGTAATCATCCATTTCTTTTTGAACAAATTGAACATGATTGTCGAAAATATTGGGATCGTGATATAAACGGTATTGATTTATGTCGAGTTGCAGGAAAATTTGATTTACTTGATCGAATTTTACCTAAATTTGAAAAATGTGGTCATCGAATTCTTGTCTTTTGTCAAATGACTTCAACAATGACAATTATGGAAGATTATTTAACTCATAAAGGTTTATTTTTTTATAAGTTGAATATAAAATTAATTTAATTTTTTTAGGAATTAAATATCTTCGTTTGGATGGTTCAACAAAGCATGATGAACGTGGTGCAATGTTAAAAGAATTTAATTCCCCAAATTCAATATATAATCTTTTTATGCTTTCAACCCGAGCTGGAGGTCTTGGACTTAATCTTCAAACCGCAGATACTGTAATTATCTTTGATTCTGATTGGTAAAATCTTTTTTTGTTTAGTGTTTTTTTGAATTTTTGTTTTTTATAGGAATCCACATCAAGATATGCAAGCACAAGATCGTGCACATCGAATTGGACAAAAAAAAGAAGTTCGAGTTCTTCGACTAATTACTGTCAATTCAGTTGAAGAAAAGATTCTTGCAGCAGCTCGATATAAGCTAAATATAGATGAGAAAGTTATTCAAGCTGGTAAATTTGATCAACGTTCAACTGATGCAGAACGACGACAAATTTTGGAAGCTATTATTACTCGAGAAGATGATAATGATGAAGATGAAGTACCAGATGATGAAACAATTAATAACATGATTGCACGTGGAGATGAAGAATTTGAAATTTTTCAAAAAATGGATCAAGATCGTATTAAAGAAGAAAAAGAACGAAATTTTGATCGCTTAATTCAAGAAGATGAAATTCCAGAAAATCTTGTTGAACGTGCAAAAGCTTTTACAGAAGAAGAAGAAAATCCTGATAAATCATTTATTGATGATTCAGCAACAAATGATGGACGACGAGTTCGTAAAAAGGTTGATTATTCAACGGATTTAATGACAGATCGAGAATTTCTTAAAACTTTGGATGAAGATTCTGGTGGTGAAGAAGAAGTAACTCCAAAGAAACCTGAACCTGCAAAACGCGGAAGAAAGAAAAAGATTCGTGAAGAAGATGAATCAGATGAAGAACGACGTGGGCCACCAAAAAAAAAGCCAAGAGATGATCATTTTCAAGCACAACTTTCAACTTTACTTGAAACTTTAATTGGATATTCTGATAGGTATGTTTTTATTGAGATACGGTAATTTAAAAAATGACATAACTTTAGTGATGGTCGTCAGGTTTCGCTAGAATTTATTCAGCTTCCATCAAAACGTGAATTACCAGAATATTATCATATTGTTTCACAACCAATTGATTTTAATCGTATACGAAAGAATCTTAAAAAAGGACATTATGATACTGTTGATGCACTTGGAAATGATATTCGACTTTTAATCAAAAATGCACAAGAATATAATCGTGAAGATTCTGATATTTTTCAAGATTCAAAAATTTTGTTAGCTGTTTGGGAAAATATTAAAGCTCAAGCTTCTGCCATGGCTGCTGTTGCTGCTCCACCGGCTTCTGTTGATCCTGTTGCACCATCAACACCAGCTGCAGCTCCTGCTTCTGTTGCAACATCTGAATCTAATCCACAACCTGGACCGTCTGGAATTACCGCCGATGATGAAAATACTAATTAAATCTCATTTTTACTTTATTTAAGTTTTTTTGTATATCTGGTTTTCTTTTTTGTATACTGCTTGCTTAATACCCATTATTATTTATTTGTTTTTATTGAAATTCAATAAATTTCATTACTTTACTATAAAATTTAAAATCGTTGGACATATTCCATATACAACTAATCTAATCTCTTTTTTTTTGTAAATTTTAGATTTTGTAAAAATAAAATTTGCATATTTTTACAAAATCTGTTCGTTTCTTCTCGTTTTTGCTTTTCATTTTTTCAACTAACTTTTTTACGTCTGATTTTGTATATTTTCAACACATTTACTGGTTTAAAAATATGTTAAATGTAGAAGGAATTGCAAAGCAAATGCTATCAAATGGTCCACATCGATATAACATTCCTTCAGAATTTATGTTAGCATTAATTGATCAAGTTGAACCAATATTTCGTCGAGAACCAACACTTTTACGCTTAAATTCACCAATTTTTGTTGTTGGAGATTTACATGGACAATATTCTGATCTTTTAAGAGTTTTTAAAGTATGTTTTTTTTTATTGGGGAAGGGGGGGGGGTGTGAGTTGATGGGCCTCTTTTAAAATTATTTATTGAATTGTTTTTTGGCAAATCTTTTTTTTCTTTTTTCTAAAACAGTGATAAACAGTTTTGAACGCTCTTTTTTTAAAGTTTTACTTTTTATATTTTTTTTTCGCAAAAAAATGAAATTTTTGAAATTTTATTTATCCACTTTTTTTTAGAGATGTGGTGTTCCATTTGATGGAGAAAAACTTTTATTTCTTGGTGATATCGTTGATCGTGGAAAACATTCTTTGGAATGTTTGGTTCTTTTATTATGTCTTAAAGCAAAATTTCCTCGACGAATTTTAATCCTTCGTGGAAATCATGAAATTGCATCAGGTTTGTTTATATTTTTACAGTTATTACAAATATTCTAACAAGTATCTATCTATTTATAGTAAATAAAACCTATGGATTTTATGCTGAAATTCGTCAAAGATATGCTCGAAATGGACAATGGCAAATTGTATATGACCGAATAAATCGCTTATTTTCATATTTTCCATTATCGGCTTTAATAAATTCAAAAATTCTTTGCCTTCATGGTGGACTTTCTCCTGATTTAATATCCTTATCACAAATTGATGAAATTCATCGTCCAATTTTTGAGCCAACTGGATTAGCTGAATGTTTATTATGGTCTGATCCAGAACCTGGAATGTCTGGATTTGCACCAAATAAATCTCGAGGTGTTGCATATATTTTTGGAAAAGATGCCGTTGAAGAAAAATGTCAAAAACTTGGTGTTGAAAAAATTATTCGTGGTCATCAATTAGTTGATTCTGGATTTGATACATTTGCAGATGGAAAAGTTATTACAATTTTTACTGCATCCTCATATCATGAAACAATAAATAATTATGGTGGAATTGCAAAAATTGATAGAAATGGTTCAATTGAAATTTTACAACTTCCACCCCAATATCCTATGACTGATGATGAAAGAAGTGATCCAATTGAAAAAAAGGAATGAATTCGGATTAATTTTTGATAAAAATGTGTAAGATATTTTTTTGATTGATTGATTTGAATATATAAATTGATTATACATAATTTTTAAAGGATTAACTTTTGATACATTGTTTTAATGAGTCTATTGTAATCGAGAAAAGATTAGAATCACGAAAAACACTGATTGACCTGCAGGGTTCTGCGAAATCGAAATTTCGATATTTTAATTTCGGCCTTTTTAATCCAAAATCGAAATAGTATTTTTTTTAAATTTTTTTTTAGTTGATAGTGTTCATTGTAAAAAATTCAGTGTTTCGCTCTTTAAAACTCGAATAACATAAAACAATAGCTAATTCAATAAATTTCTTTTCTTTTTTTTTGCAAATAAATGAAAAAAATCATTTTGATTTCTGGTAGAAAGATTTTTTTTCAGTAATTTTGACAGATTTCGATTTTGCAGAGCGCTGATTGACGGGAAATGAAAAAAAGAAAACTTATTTTTGACAGATACAAAAACAATTGGTCCCTCATTTTGAATTTCCCGATTTTGTTTTTTTTCTTATAAAAAACTTAAAGGGGGCGGACCCTTTGATCCACTTTTAAAAAAAAAAGGATTTCGAAATGTTTCTTTTTTTTCCAAACCATCGATATTCGTGATCAGGGTGACTCTTGAAACGAAAAAATATTTCCTTTGTTAAAAAAATAAAAACAATGAAAGCTGCATTTTCGTTTCAAGAGTCACCCTGATCACGAATATCGATGGTTTGGAAAAAAAGAAATATTTCGAAATCCTTTTTTTTTAAAAAATGGATCAAAGGGTCCGCTTCCTTTAATTGCAATAAAAACATTTTTTAACAACTGTTGTAATTTTCAAACATCTTTAACACATTTTTTGATGCTTTTTTTCAAATCTGAAAATAGCCATACATAAATTTTCTTTATTTTTTTAAAATCTAACAAGGGAACCGTTTGACATGTGAATTCGCTTTTGAAACGGGACCTATTTTAGAATATTCCCCTGATATTCAAACGTATTTTCCCAAATTATGAGCGGCCCCTTCCCCGAAAGTATTTTTTCACCTAATCGACTATACTACTATAGTATACGTTATCGTGTGCTACTTATACCAATTAATTGCTTATTTTTTTGAATTTTTGCAGTTCTATAATGACTCAGAATGTTACAAAACAATTATTTACCAAACAGAGCTAATTATGGATTAACCAGAAAGCGTAAAATCTAAAAAAATAAGTTATTCATTGGTATAAGTAGCACACGATCCCGTATACTATAGTAGTATAGTCGATTAGGTAAAAAAATATTTTCAGGGAAGGGGTCGCTCATAATTTGGGAAAATACATTTGAATATCAGGGGAATATTCTGAAATAGGTCCCGTTTCAAAAGCGAATTCACATGTCAAACGGTTTCCTTGTAAGCTGATTTTTATGAATAAAGCTACAGTAACCCTGTTTTTTAATATCACCACAAAGTCCAATTTGTTGAACTTTTTTTTTTCTCAGAAATGTAAAGCATCGGCAATTCCTAGCAAAATAAAGCAATAAAATATTTTATATTTTATCACTTGTTTTTTGTTAAAAAGTGCAGCAAAAGTGTTAATCTTTAACCAAAAATGAAAACTCTTTTTTTTCTAAAAAATGGGTTTAAGCATCAATAAAAAAATCATATTTTTTGTAACAAAAGTTTTGTTTGATTTTATAATTTGTTCTTTTTAGCTTTCCAGAAAAAAATTTTGACATAAGTTTTTGGTTATTTTTTGGAATGTATAAATATAATAAAAAAAATCACAAATAAACATGCATAAAACACATAAAATAAAAATAGAGACATTTGTGCCGAAAAAAATGTGTTTTAATTTATTACTGGAAATTTTCCTTTGATTAATTAAAACATATCCTCCTCTGACAATTTTTAAGAAAAATCACACAGAAATATTGTGCTGCTGAAGGTGGAAGAATTTTAATTTAAACATCACTTTGTTGATTTTTTTCATTTATTTCTTGCTAAAATAAAAACATATTTAATCGTTGTAAATCCTTTGAAATACTTTTCTATTTGACAGCTTTTTTGGTGTTGAAAGCCCAAAATTCTGGAAAAATTAAATACTTATTTTTCACTTTTTTATTGTTCAAAAACTGCTTTTTTTTGCAGGCATAAAACTACAGTACAAATTTCTTTCTCTATCACTTCAAAGTCCAATATATTGAACTTTTAGACACCTTTTTTTGCAACAGGCGACAATCCCCAAAAAACAAAGTAATAAAAATTCTATATTTTTTATCACCTTTCTTTTTCTTTTCCATAAAAGTACAATGGCTTTTTTCAAAAAAAAGAAGAGCTAACCTTTAACCGAAAAAATGAAAGTTTTTTTTTCAAACAATCACCAAAGAAGAAAGAGTTTAAGCAGCAATAAAAAAAGTGTGTCTTATGTTTGATTATTTTTTTTTCAGAACGTTTCTAGCATTCTTTTCACAATAAAGATTTTATGAGAGGTGATAAAAAAAATATGATTTTTGAGTCCAAAAAAAAGTGAACCATAAAAGATAAGCCATGAAAAAATTTTTGGATATAAAAGTGGGACCGAAATCGTTGAAAAAGGTCATAATTGGCAGCTTTGAGGAATTGAAGAAGCTGTAGAATAAAATGGTTGTTCGATTTGGTGTAATTGCTTTGGCAATTTTTGTATTGAATGTTAATGCATTACTTTGTGGACTTCAAAGTTCTTGTAATGGATGTACTTCAACTCCAGGATGCTTGTAAGTTGTTGTTTTAAAAGAGAATTAAAAAAAAAGATTAAGAAAATCCATAATGAGCTGTAGCCTATGTACTATTATTATTAGGGGATTTGATATATTCCCTCAAGGGATAAAAGGAGATTAAGTCAAAAAATCCTATATATAAAAGTTCAAAGTCAATTTTGTTTGATTTAATTCCTTTTTATCCCTTGAGGGGATATATCAAATCCAATAGCAATATGAGCCAAAACTATGGCTACTTACATTTATGAAACTAATTGAAAGCATATCCAAAAGACATATCCATCATACTAACGTAGACATCGCTTATCCCTACAATTGAATATATCAAATCCCTTTCTCTAATCCCAAATGTTAATTTTTAGTTATAACGCCGCAGAATCGAAATGCGAAAATTTAGTTCGCGCTCCATTCACAGATAAAATAAATGTTATCAATATTCCATATGATTGTCCAATTCCTTAACCTGCAGCTTTTCCATACACTGATGCATTTGGCCGTGATCGGGCTTTCCTCTTTTCTGCAGCTTCAAATGGTGAAAATAAAACACAAGTTGAAGCATGCATCAAAAAAGTTAATGCAACATTTTATTCACAATATACAATTCCATGTGATTGGCTTAATGTAAGTTGGTTGCACACATGGATTTCATATATCCCTTTATATCCCATAAATATGCAAATTTTAGCAAAACTGCAGTGGATATATCGCTATAAATCCTAATGAAAAATCAATTGTTTTAACATTTCGTGGTTCAAAAGGTTCAACACAATTTTATACAGAAGCTTTAAATCTTTTAACCTATGGTAGTCGAAGAAGTTCATTAGTTGATGGAGATGTTTTTACATATTTTATTGATGCATTTGAAAAACTTTGGGCTGCTGGAATTAAAGCTGATCTTGAAACTCTTAAAGCATCAGTTGAATATCACGATTATGAGCTTTGGACTTTTGGGCATTCACTTGGTGGATCACTTGCATCTTTGGCATCCGTTGCAGCAGTCAAAGGTGGAATGTTCCAAAAAGAAAATGTTAAATCTGTTACAATGGGACAACCTCGTACGGGATCACTTGAATTTGCGATTAGTCATGATATCTATGTTCCATATAGTTATCGAATTGTTCATGCAAAAGATTTAATTACAAAACTTCCTTTTAAAGTTCTTCCCGGACAACCAAATGCTTATCATCATCGTTTTGAAGTAAGTTTCGTTAAAAATGAAAAAAATTTTTTTCGCAATTGCAAAATATCAATTTTGAAATCCACAAAAAAACAAAGACCCCAAATAAAAAATTTTGATTTTCGTTAAATGTCTGCTAATCGAAATTTCGATTAATCTGTTTTTTATTTCAATCATTTTTATCAAAAAAGTTAGCAGTATAAAAAATTTTTTATTTTTAAAAAAATTTTTTAAGAGCAAACCTCACTTCTTACAATTTTTTTACTAGCTCAAATATTGAAAAACAGGCAAAATTATTATTCCGTTTTCAACACTTTTTTTTACGCAATGTTCTTTTTTTATTAATTGCCGATGAACAATCAGTGAAAGAAGGTGTTGAAAAAAGAACAATGTTTTTTTTCGTCTGATTTTCAATATTTTTAGTAAAAATATTTAAAAATGACACTTCCTTGAAAAAAAATTTTTTATGGAAAAATCATTATGCGTAAAACCATTTTGAATTAATTTTTTTAAAAAAAAGAAGATTTATATTTTGTCGTATGATTTTTTGTAAAGCAAATTTAGTCATTTGTGTTGCAACCAAAAATCATAAGCCAACTCCTCTTTTGTGGTTAACTTAAATAGGAACAATTATGACTCCATTGTTTGAAAATTCATGAAAGCTTTTATCCCTTATGACTTTAAAACAGACTACAATTTTTCTCTCTTTTATAGGTTTGGTATAACAATGATATGTCTTCCGGAGCTAGCTTTGTTGTTAAAGAACGCGGAGATGATTGGTCCGGCTCAAATTCATTAGACTCAAATTTACAAGATTCTTCACATTTAACATATTTCAATGAAGACATTGATAATTATTATCTTTTAAAATGTTAAAAGTTGCGTCTTTTATATTCCCTTTTTTTTTAAAGAATAAATTTTATAAAATATAATAAAAATTAAATTTACCAAAAAAATCTTTTTATATTTTTAAAACGCTCACAATAGAGTTCATTAAAAATTACAAATAGAACAATTTTTGATCTCGGAAATAAAAAAAAACATGTAAAATGTATAAATTGCATGTAAAATCTTTTTTGTCGAACTAAAAAATATTTAAAATAAATTTAGATATTTTTGGTACAATTTCTATTTACTTTTGAAAGAAAATTGAAGAAAAATGGACACAAAATTTATTATTCAATTTTCAATTGAAATTACCTTTGGAACTTTACATATTTTAATGACGGCATTTTTAATTTCAATGCGAAAACGTCGAAAAGCAATGTATTCAACGGCATACTTTTTGATACAAATTTTTATTAATTTTGCTGATTTGGGAAATGTTATTAATGTAAGTGGACTTTTTTGCGGGGGTTTAAAAATAGGAATTTAAAAGTACGGGTTTTGCTGGAAAATTGAAAAAAATATAAGTAAAAATTAAATTCTTTGTTTCAGTTTACTTTTTTTTAAATATTACAATTTTTAAAAAAATTTTGCGAGGAATTCATTTGACAAAAACGTTAATAAAAAATATCATTTAAAGGGAGCGATCAGTTTAATACGTTTTTCATTTAAACGTTTTTTTCGAATTGGCATGAACCTGAAAATCAGGCAAAAGAACAACAAAAAAAGACCCTGATCGTCAGGTTTATGCCATTTCGAAAAACAACATAAAAATGAAAAATGTGCCAAGCCTCCTGCTCCCTTTAAAAATACATTTCTTAAACAAAAATGCATTTTATTAAAAATTTAATTAAACTGCAAAAAAATTTTTAGGGATTTTTTTCATTAAAATTTTCAAATTTCCTTATTTTTCGTGATTTTTATGTTGGAAATACAATTTTTGCAACATTTTTATATGATTTTTCTGCGTATACTGCACATTTTGAAGTTTTTGGACATACATGTAAGCGTTTTTAAAAAAATATTGTAACTCCATTAAACACAACAATATTTAGTAATTGCATATAATCGATATGTGGTATTTAAAAATTTAAATAATCATGTTTGGCAAGATGGAAAATTGACATGGATAATTATTGGCTTAATTTTATCCCCATTAATTACAATGGGATTTCGATTACCATTTTTAGCAAATTTTATTTTAACCAAAACTGAAAGCGTAAATATTATTTATATGAATACAAAAATTCAAGAATTTGTTAGTTATTCTTCAATTATTTTATTTGTATCAGCTTTTGTTATAACGATTTTATTTTCGACTTTAGCATATTTGAGATATCGATCATTTATTCGTTTAGCGAATACTCGATTATCTGCTGCTTCAAGAGAGGTTAAACTTTTGGGTAGGTGTCTATTTTTTTGGAGGCTATAAAACACGGAAGAGCCGTTAAAAGAAAAAGAGAAAGCAGGTTGCGCGCAAGCTGCAGTAAAAAAACCATTCTTTTGACTTTTTTAAAAAAAGAGTGGCTTTTTGGCCGCAGGTTGCACGCAACTCATGTCTCTTTTAAGTCTGCCGTGTAAAAATAAAATGAAAACAGTAATTTTTTTCGAAAATTCCTTATTGTAAAAATGTCTCTTTGGGAAATGAAAATTCTAAATAAAAAATTTTCGGTTAATTTGTAGTTACAGTAGGGCAAACAATTGAAACAAGAAAAATTTCAAAAAAGGGATTTTTTAAAAATTCAAATTTTTCTTGAATTTGTCATTAAATTTTTTATGAAACACACTTAACAGTGATATTATGAAACTTCGTAACCATTAATATAATTAATTTTGTTTTTTCAAAAAAAGAAAATTTTGCTTTTTCTTAAAATTTTTAAGTGGAATTTTGAAATTGTTGTTGCTTATAACTATCAAAAATTATTTGTATACACTATTATTTTGTAACGAAATTTTTCCACTTTACAACTTTTGCTTTTTGATCCTTAAATTTAACAATTTCTTGGAAATTCTGTTATAATTATATATTTTTAGTGCACAATTGCTGTATGCTTTTATGTTTAACTTTTCGAGTAATATATCAACTTGCACTTTTATATGCAACATTATTCAATTATCCAAATTTAACAACTTTAGCCCAATCATTTTTACCATTTATTAGCGTTTGTTATTCATTTTCAAGTTCAGTATTTTTGTTGATTATCAGGTAATTTAATTTTTTTTGAAATTAGAAACGTTGGAAATTTTTGGTTTTAAATTTTTTCGATTGAAAAAATTTAAATTTTTAATTAATTTTTTTATATGAAATTTTCAAAAATCTTATAATTTTACAATTTTTTTCAGTGAACATATTCGATATGATTTTTTAACATTTTATGGAATTTGGAGAGGTCCAAAAAAGATTTTAAACACTTCAATTTCACATATCCCCCGACAACACACCCAACAACAGGCAACATCACAAAAAACAACTCCACAATTGATTTCATTATCTTCTTTTTCTTCTTCTCAACCCCAACAACAACAACAACAACAACAACCTCGTCTTTTTATTCCCCGACAACCATAAAAAAGTAAAAAAAATTACCACCTCTTTCATAATTTTTTTTAACCTTTTCAAAATTTTACTATACTTAAAAGAAATTACATACCCCATTTTTTATACAACCTTCTTTTTAATCGTATCTATTTCTTTTTTGAAATAAACTGAAAGTTTATATTTCTGTATTTAAAATTTTTTTTTTTGTAAAAATCTTTTTTTTTTTTAATTTTGTAAAATAGGTGTGAAAATAAATAAAAAATGGGATGGTCAACTCCGTATTTTTATTGTTCAATTTTTGAAGGATTTTTTGCAATCTTTCATTTTTCATTTATTTATTTTTTAATTATTCAAAGATATAAAAATAATCGAATTTTTTCATCATCTTTTTATTTGCTTTATATTGTTTCTGGGATAATTAGTTTTATTTATATTTTAAATGTAAGCTTTTTTGATTTGATTTGAAAAAATTGATGTTTAAGATGGTTGGAATTTTTACGTATTTGATTTTGGAATTGGGATCTAAAAAAACAGCGGGAGTGTATCATAATATGTATCATAATATATAATGTATATATATCCATATACTGTATATAGCTGGCATTCTGCATTATTAAAAAAGATTTTATCAACAGCAATTACAGTAGTTTTGGAGTTTTGAGAGTGATCTGTAGAAAATATTAATTCAAAGAGGACAGATGGCTTGATTCATTTTTTTTGTTTTTTTGAAATGACATGAAGCTGAGGATCACAGCGTCTTTTTTATTGTTCTTTTGCCTGATTGTCAGGTTCAATGCCATTTCGAAAAATACGTTACAGGATTCTTCAAATCTTTCTTTAAGGAAATGCCATAAAAACTCAAAAAAAACTATTTTCAATTTAATCTAATTTTGAAATTTTTTTTCTTCTAATATTTCCCCTTTTCTTCCCTTTTCTTTGACAATAAATTAATGTAAATATAAAATAGAATGTATGGTTAAAAAGTAAAAACAAATTATACCATACAAAAAAATCTACCAAGATAGCCTTTCCTTACTAGGACTGTTCTTTGACGAGGATTTGCGAAACTCTTTTCGCAAAGCACACAAAAAAATGCAAATGACAAACAACAAATTTGTATACTGACAAATGACAAACAACATAATTTGCATACTGACAACTAGCATTCACGTTGCAAAAATGGTATAAAAGCTTGACGTGGTCAAGTTTTCATTCATATTTTCCTCGTCAAAGGACTGTACTGTGTGGTCGTCCATTTTCTTCTCTCTTATCTCTCTCATCTATTTTCATTTTCTTCCCTTTTCTTTGACAATAAATTAATGTAAATATAAAATAGAATGTATGGTTAAAAAGTAAAAACAAATTATTATGCCAAAAAAGAAAACAAATAAATTTTATGACAGCAAAATTGTAAATTAAAATTTATGACAAAAATTGTTTTGTCAGGAAACTGTAGCCAAATTTTTTGCCTTTTTCTCTTAAATAAGAAAACAAGGAACAAATTTCGATGCTACTGTAAACAACATAAGTTTTCAAAATTTTCTATCAAAAGTCTTTTAATAATTTTTTGAGATTTTTGATAAAAAGTTTAAGTATGAGTTTTGGGAAATTCAGACGAAGACCTACAAACTTAATTAAAATTATGATTTTTTTAGCTTTAAAGTTTAAATTTGGTGCTCTGAATTCTGCCTAATGGCGGGAACGGATTTGCAATTTTGTTTTGCAATAAAATTTTCAGGAATTTTATACATGGAAACTTTCCCGTATTACCGCTTTTCGATCATTTTATGAATCAAATCCATTCTTTGTTTCAATTGCATATTTAATTAATGGACATAGCTTTCATGCGATTTGTTTTTGTTATACAATAATTTCATATAATCGATATTTAATGCTTCGAAATTCTCCCACTCTTAAACCTGTTTGGAGTTATTCAAAAACAATAAAATTTTGTTTTTTTATGATTTCTTTTCCATTTTTAATTGTTGTACATCGATGCTTCTTCCCTGCAAAATATATTTTTGATGATTCTGGTACAATTCAAATTACACATAAAGATTCAAATATTGGTTGGGTATGTTTTTGTCTATCATAGTTTTTCTTCAAAAGTGATGACATATATGTGTATTTTTAGATAACAAATTTAATAAATGTTATATTTGATTTTTGCAATTTAATTCCAACAATTGTGCTTAATTATTTTTCATTTAAAAAATACAAAGAACTTTTAAAAGCAAAAATTAATAAAACTTCAATGAATGAAGCAAAATTATTTTGTAAGTTTTTTAATTTTTGAATCGCAGAAAATGAAATGTGTTTTAGTTTTTTATAATAAAAATTTTATTTCAACTTTTTCTAAAAATTAAAAGAAAAAAATATAAAGGGTTGCGCGCAAGCTGCAATAAAAAAGCCTTTTGACATATTTTTTTAAAAAAGAGTGGCATTTTTGCTGCATCATGCGCGCAACCCACTTTCTTTTCGGGTCTGACGTGTTTGAACAAATTTTATACCTATAAATTTTGAAATAAATTTTTTTAAATTCAAAATTATTTCTTTGGCGCAAAATTTTTCTTAAAAAACGATGACTATCTTTTTAAATATTACCCTGTAAACCCCAATATTACCACATTTAACATTTTCTAACACTTAAAAATAATTACTACTTTTTTCCAACATTTTTTTAGTCCATTCAATTTATTCCTGTCTTTCATTTGCAATTGTTTTTGCATTTGAAATTGTAATTACATTTGTAAAAAGTCAAAGCTTCAATGAAATTGTACAATATTTTATTCCAATTTTAATTACTGCATATTTACTTGTTGGTTCTTTAATTTTGTTAATTATTAGGTATAATTTTTAAAAAAGCAATATACTTGTTTTAACATTACCTTTTTTTAGTCAACCATTACGTAATTCCTATTTTTCATTTATTGGTTTTACGTGCATTATTCAAAAATTACGAAATCGAAAATCTCAGGTTACTCCAGGAAATTGGAGATCTGAAACTTATTAAATTTAAAGTTAATGTATTTTTCAATTTTTTATATAAAAATGATATTTTTCAGTCTAATGATAATATTATTTTATTTTTTCTAATAATAGATCTCTCTCACAAAAACGTCACCTGAACATTTTTTCTTTCAGCTGACGGTTTTTTCGTGCTGAGAATTTTTATTCACACAAAAAAGAAATATCCACAGAAAACCGAGATGCGCAAAAAGTGCTCAAAATGTGCGTAAAAAGTGCGGTAACGCACTTTTTCTGTGTCAGCTGCCTGGGTGACTGAAAAAATAGAAAAAAAATCAGTCACCCAGGCTGCAGGGGTGTGCGTTCGGTCAGTCAAAAAGCTGTTAGTCATAAACCAAACGCATTTTTTCTTCTTTGGTTTGGTTATGACTTAACCGAAAAAAAGAATAAAATTTTTCGGTCAGTCAATAACTGACTGAAAAATTCTCGGTCAATGATTAACCGAGTCAAACATTGACCGAGAAAAAAAAATGCTGTCCGTCACAATGATAAACAATGAAAAAGTACGTGTGTCCGCATGTAAAAAAATGCATTCACTTTTTTTTCTTTTGTTTGTCTCGGTCAATGATTGACCGAACTTTTTTCAGTCAATGTTTGACTCGGTCAAAGTTTGACTCGGTTAATCATTAACCGAAATTTTTTTCGTCAAAGCGTGACTGAGTCAATGTTTAACCGACGAACTTGTGTCAAAGTCAGTCAAGACTGACCGAACGCACACCCCTGCCAGGCTGCTGTTATTTCTTTTTTGTGTGAATAAAAATTCTCAGCACGAAAAAACCGTCAGCTGAAAGAAAAAATGTTCAGGTGACGTTTTTGTGAGAGAGATCTAATCATTTTTTTCTCCGTATTTTATGTCAGCAGATTACTGTAAAAAATATTTGAAAACTGTATTTCTAAAGTTGTAAAAAGATAAACTGTAAAAAATAAAAAAAAAGTTGTACTTTTTTTATGCCAAAAACGAAAACAAATTAATTAATAAATCAGATTTTATGTAAATGGAAAGAAAACTGTTGTCCGCTAATATACTTTTGAAAGTACAAATAATTGCTTCTAAGAATAAAGTTTCCAGCGAAAAGATCATTAATTTCTCAAAGGCATTTTAAATAAAATTTAATTAAATCATAAAATGTGGCAAAAACAGTTGTGACAAAAAGTAGAGTAAACTAAAAATTCTTAAAAAAAAAAACAAGCAATATTTTATTATAATTTTCAAAATTATAAAAAATCTAATTTCACAAACCCAGAATGTTTGTTTTTCTAATTTTTTTGATTACTGTTTCTGAATTTTTGATCTTCATTTAAATTATTTTTTTTAAAGAAAAAATTTAAAAATTTAATAACCTTTTTTAAAACGACTGTTAATCAAAAATTAGCTTTATAAGAAAAAAATCCAAAAAAACAATATTCATAATAACATAAATACATAAAAAGAGAATACAAAAAAAAGTAAATCAAATATGAAAAAATCAGAAAAATAAAAAAAGCCTTTTTACAATAAATTTTTGATCAATTTATTCCGTTCCATATTCTTCAATGACAATCTTGAATATTATTTCTTTTTCATTTTTTCAAGTTTTGTCATTTGTTTCATAAATTCTGGAAGAACTTGATCTTCAACACTCTGAAAAAAAATTGTTAAAATTAATGAAAAACTTATAGAGAAAAAAAATTTACAGATGCAATTCTTTGAATAATATCTTTTGGATAATCTGCATAATTATTGATATCAATAAAAGTGATAGCAATTCCATGATTACCATTTCGTCCAGTTCTTCCACATCGATGAACCCATTGTTCATATTCTAATGGAAGATCATAATTAACAACAAAATCAATATTAATATCTGTTCCACGGGTTAATAAATTTGTTGTAAATAAAATTCTACATTTTCCATCAATAGATTCTTGTAAAAATTTATCACGAATATTATAATCCATTTTTCTAAAAAAAAAACATTTAAATAAAGTGTTTAAAAAACTTTATATACCCATGAACAACAACAGCAGGAAATCCACATAAGCTTAAACGTAAAGCCAAAAAATCAGCAACAACACTTCGTTTAACAAAAATTATAACCTTCTTTTTGTTTTCAGAGTTATTAAAAAGATATTTTTGAATAAAACGATATAAACAATCAAAAGGATGTTGAAGTTCATATTTTTCATAATTTCCAACATTAATTTTTTTATTAAAAATTCCAGTAATTCTTGAATGACATTTTGTATCAACTTCCCAAAAGACGGTTTTAATTGAAGTTGCAACTTGATTAATTTGACCTCCACCAAATGCATAATAATTTTTTTCATCAATTAAACAATAAAATTCACATTTAATTGTTGCAGAAAAACAAAGTGTTGAAAAATCCTAAAAAATAATAATAAAAAAAACTTTTTTTTTAGATTATGTGGCATTCTTAATGTTCAATGTCATAACTTTGGCACAAAAGCAAACAATATCTTGCCTGATTTCTGAGGATCACTCAACGAAAACGTACAAGGAAGGAACGACGTTGTTCAATAAATATCATGCAAGATAAGGTTTTCTTCGTGTTCAAATACTTTGAAAAAGAATCCCACTTCCCTTAAATTCAAAAAAAAAATAACTTACAGCTTGTTTTTTCATTTTTTCCAAAATTTGGCGAAATTCTTGATCCGAAATCATTGCATCTGCTTCATCAATAATTAAATATTTTAACCAAGAAATATCAATTTGTGCATATCCACTTTCATGCTTATCATCAAAATGATTCTTAAATCGTCCAATTGAACAAATTCCAATATCAAAAAAAGTATCTTCAATAAATTTTGTATTTCCAGAAATCAATTCAATTTTAACATTTGTGCCTTTTGATAGATTTTTAGCAATTTGAAAAACATTTTCAACCAATGTTTTTGTATATGAAAAAATTAAAATTATTGGTTTTCGACGTGCCTTTGTTGGAAGGCCTTGCATTTTATCCATGCATTTTTGAATCATTGGTACCAAATATGCTAATGTCTTTCCAGATCCAGTACTACTAACACATAAAAGATCAGGTGTTCGTTGAACTTCTTCAGGTGCTGCAAAAAGAGTTACCATCATTGTTGCGATTTGTGATGGACGCATTTCAGTAATACCCATATTATTAAGATTATTAATAAGTTGAACATCAAAAAAAGGATATGATGTTTTCGGTTTTTGATCTTTGCAAGGTTTAATAAAATGTTGAAATTCAAGAGATTCTTCATCATCATTTTGATATAATTGATGTCAAGATTTTTCATTACAACAAATCTCGATATTTCTTTTTCTTATCTTTTTGATCGCTTTTAAAAGCTTGATAGACTTTTTCTTGCTTTTATTCACTTGCTTATAACTTTTTCTGTTGCTGCCGGCCGGCTAGCTTTTTTGTTGGAATAAAATGATTATAAACCAATAAAATGTATCAGACCACTAAACAATTAAACTTTTAACATGGGGGCTCCAGCAACCGATCGAGCCCGGTTGCCGCATTTTATTCATATTTAACCCAAATTATGTTCACATTAATTTCCATGATTTAAATATTTTGGAAAGAAAATTCAAATGGATCTTCAATGGATCATTCGAAGATGGAGTATTTTCAAGCCGTACTTACTCACACATCACACATGCATTCCAGTAACGCCTGCAATTATGGACAAAACAAATGTTAAAGCCCTTACAGAAAATCGATCTGTTCGTAATACATAAGTTCCTTTTTGCTATTGATTTACTACAGTTAGATTTAACATTAAATTGTAATTTAAAAAATTGAGCTTGCTTAAGTCTCTTTATCTAACGGCATTGTTTACTGTAGAACTTCTTTCAACCTCATGCATCTTGGTTTTAAGATTATAAGTTACGTTCTAGTCTTGAGTTTTGACGGGGATTGCAAATTAATTTACGTAAGGTAAATACCATTGAATATTGTTTATTACTAACCTCCATTTGATTTAATTGTAAAGTTATATTTTCCCGATAATGTCATTGTTACTAACAGCTTTTTTTGAAATTGTAATTTTTGTTCGGGAGGATGTCGTAAAAAGTAAAAACAACTTTAACGACAACGTTTTTTCTCGGGAATGTCAAGATTTTTCATTACAACAAATCTCGATATTTCTTTTTCTTATCTTTTTGATCGCTTTTAAAAGCTTGATAGACTTTTTCTTGCTTTTATTCACTTGCTTATAACTTTTTCTGTTGCTGCCGGCCGGCTAGCTTTTTTGTTGGAATAAAATGATTATAAACCAATAAAATGTATCAGACCACTAAACAACTAAACTTTTAACAATTGAACAGCGGTATCTCGATAAGCCATATGAAGTTCTTCTGAATAAAAATCAAATTTGTCACCTTCTGGAACACCATGATATTGGCATTTTGGTGCTTCTAAAAATAAGTGAAATAAAGATGAGAAAAATAAATAAGCAATTCAGATATCTCGCAAGATACAATGGGTGACGAGAACATGGAGCGGAAAAATGAAAGGGGACATGAGCACAAAGGAGGAGACAAAATATGAAGAAAAACAAAATCAATGTTGCACATCTTCAAAAAAGTTCGGCTTTTTTCTTTTTTTTATAGAAAAATAAAAAAGGATTTTAAAATCTGAATCCCCATTGTCCCCCTCTGCTCCCGTTCATCCTCCCTCCATGTTCTCGTCGAACATTGCACCAAGATTTTATAGCCCCTTCCCTGAGATCAGTGTATTCCGGTAATACTACTTTATAAGGGAAACAAAAAGTAGCAGTAGCACTTGCAAGTAGCAAAAAACAATAATATTTTAATAACTCAAAGCAGTTGAAAAAGTTGAAGTGCTATTAATTCATAGCACTACTTGATAAAGCAGTAGAATTTGCAAGTTGGAACTCAAAGATGTTATTTTCTTTCCTCTTTATCCCGCTTTTAGATTATACAAGATAATAATTGTCAAAAAATCCCTTCCCTTTTCTTCGCATCTCGAGATATCTGTATTACATTATAATCATTACAAAAAAAACTTACTGTAAAAATTATGAGCCATATTTAGTAAAAATAATATAAACAATAACAAAAAATAAAAATGTTGGCAAACGTTTTTCTTAAAAAAATAAAGTAAAAAAAGTAAAAGTAAATTGTAACTTACCCAGAAAAATTTCTTACTGTACTTCCGTTCTCAACACGAAAATCGAACGGTTTTCACATGGCTACGTAAAAGATATGCGATTACAAAAAAAGAAAAACTTTTTCAGCATTTCTTTTTTGTGTTTTCTTTTGTCTCCCATTTGATGGTTAATATTTTATTTTTAAAACCCTTTTTTCTCATTGTTTTACGTAATATCTGAGCAGCTTTTTGTTAGTTTTTAGGCAACAATGAAAATCAAAAAACCCAAGAAACGTCATGATACAATTATCTTTCTTACAATTCTTGAAGAGCATTTTCCAAAAATGTTAACAGCTACTCGTCGAATTGATATTTGGGAAGAAAGCCTTTGGATGAAAAAGATAAATTGATTATTTCAATTTATCAAATTGATAATCCGGATTTTTGTAAAGAAATTGTGGAAGAAAACGAAAAAGCTGCTGATAATATTGCGGATGATTTTTTGAATAACATCGGTGGAAATTTTGATTCAGTGGAGTCAACGGTTGGTTAACTTTTTGTTTTATTATTTTTATACATATATTTTAGGATGACTATACCAAAGATGATAATGTTATCAAAGAATTAGTAGAATATATGATTACAAATGTTTCTGAAGGCTTAGAAATTGATGATTCTATTGTTGGAATTTCTGAGGCCACATTTGATGCTTCTCCCCAAGAAGATGTTCTTCCTTTAACTGATGAACAAGAAAATGGTGCAATTCCAATTAAACTACCAAATCTTTCATTTTCAGATTTTCAAGGTTTGTGTTTTTTTATTTGTTAGATGTTTTTGTTAACTACAGTAAACTTTTGGTTGTGAAATAGAGTTAAAAGATTGTTTGCTATTGTTGGTTATTGCAAAAAGCATCCGTTTGTTTCACTTTCAGTATCAAATTTGACTAATTTTCGCCTATATTTCAGCACATTTTCTTCCATCATTAACAAATCAACAACTTCCGCCACCACCAATCTTTTTTTCACCAAATACTGAACAAGCTCAATTTGCTGCACTTCAAGCTTATGAAAATAGTTGCAAATGGATAACATATAAAACTCAGTTGGAAATTGAAGCTTTAAAGAAAAGCAATACTTTCAATATTTAATTTTTATTTGTTTATTTTAGTTTTCTTTAATATTGTTTAATATTTTCTTTGTTAGGTTAATATTGAAAATAAATATGATATATATCAAAAAAATTTAGACATTTGTAAAAATTGTAAAAATGCCGTTGCCGGATTCAGACATTTCCTTATCAAAATCAATAACAACATCGTTAAATGAAGATCAGAAAAAAGTTTTTTGTGTCTCGAGATATTTGGGGCAACTTCTTATCAAAATCAATTATTTAGCTATTTAGGAACACAGATTAAGTCGAATAATAAGGAACATTGATCTTTAACAATGAATTTGAAACGATGTGGATTAACTTTGAGCTTTAAAGAAATTGATTTCCATTAAATTTTATATGTATTTTTTATTGCTCTGTAGGCGCAATTCTGCTCTGATAATAAAATATTTCTTATTACCGACTGATTAACGTTGATATTTTTTATCCGCTGGATAACATTAAACCCCGAAAAATGAGATTAAATTCTTATTATTTGTAATTTTTTCCAAAATATTCAAAAGCATATGAAATAATGAAAGTACAAATAACTTTTAAAGTTATAATCTTTAATGTCGTAATCGATCAATATAAGAGTAACAAAACTATAAACACTACCCGAACTAGCAAGGAATGCAAAAAGAATGCAAAAAAGTGGCAGATAGAAGGCGTAACACGAGAAAATCAAAGATTATTGGCAAAGTGTTTTCCCGTGTTACGCCTAAGCATTTTTTGGCGTAATGTGCAGTCTCATTTGAGTACCTGTGCGCCTTCTTTTTTATTTTTTGCTAGTTCGGGTATACCCGCGAGTATAGTTTAATACTTTTTTTATTTGCCAATTTTCAGTTTTTTTAAAATGCTAGAATGTTTGTTTTTGGGTTTTTTATTATGGAAAAAACATAAGAAACAAAATTATTTGGTGGCTGAAGCTTTTGAAGAAAAAGAATATAAAGACGAATACTATAAAATTTTGTCATTGTTACGTAACGATAATACTGTAATTCAACTGTATGGATTTAGGAAAGTGAAATCCTAAATGACGATTCAAACTTTCAGTTGCTTATAAATTGTCAAAAAATTTTTCTGTTATCTACAGTTTTGTTTTTTGTACGTAAAAATTAAAACACTGAACAATAAATATAATAGATTTATTTCGATAAAAAAAGAGATAATATCAAATTTTATTGACGTGTTGCAACATATGCAGCATATTCATCAAAGAATGGCTTTAATTGTTCTTTTGTTGCAGCCTAAAAAATAAATATTAAGTATTTAGAAAATATTTCAAAAAACAAACTTTTCGATTTTCAGCCAATTTTAAAATAACAGCATGCATAAAAACAAATTGTACATCAGTTTGTACAGAGCCATGACGAAATTTTCGAAGTTCTTTAACAATTTCATGCATATCAACTTTTTCACCAGCTTGAAGAGTTTTTTGGCATAAATCTAATCCAACAATTGTACCCGTTCGACCAATCCCTGCAGAACAATGTACCAAACATGGTGAAAATGGTGACATTTTTCGAATTAATCTTAGTGTTGCCAAATAATTATCTGGTACACCTCGATCAGGCCTATAAAAATAATAAAATTATGTAAAAGATAAAAATGTAATATCATTTACCATCCAGTCCAAAGAACATGTTCACATTTTAATGTTTCACCATTTGCAGTTATTTCTAATTGTGTTGAAATAAGCATCTTTTCAACTTCTGTCACCTTTTTATTTACAATTGTACAAAGTCCAGATGTCATTGAATCACCAACTAATTTTGGCCAATATTGTTCACATCTAAGAAAGAAAAAAATATAAAACCAGAGCTGGGCAATAGCGGTTAGTCGCTTCAAATCACCCGACAAATGACTACATCTTTAGCAATTTTAGTCGAAAGATCCAAACATCTAATCTAGCCTAGCTTCTGTACAAAAAAAAGTTAAACATACTTTTTCTTTCCAAGTTCCATTACTTCTGTTAACATAACAATTCCTTTACATTTTTCTTGAAAAATTAGTCTCCAAAAATCTTCAACTGTTTTAGGTGTTGGTCCTTGTGTACATATATATCTATAAAAAGTTAAACATAAATGTGTAAGACATGTGCTGATAGATATACCTTTTTTCACCGCGAACATTTACCCAATTTGCATGAATGTAATCATTAAGATTTTCTGGTGGCCAAGTAAGAACAACACGAGTTTCATCCATACAAATTACATCTGAAATTTATAAATGCTTAAATATAGTATGTAAGATGTAAAAGATTACCTTTATATCGATTTTTATCATGATTTTTTTCGAATGCAGTTTTTGGCATAGTTTTTGGAGCTGTTGCACGAGCTTCATGAAAATCTTTAACCAATTTTGGAACACCAATTTTAATTGTTTCTTTTACAAATATTGCCAATTGTTGATCATATGCTTCTGTATTACCAGCACCAACTCCACCTTGTCTACTTCCACCACCACCATGTTCTTTTGAAAGATTTCTTTTTTGTCTCTAAAAAGAGATTACATACACAAAAATATTAGAATATAAAAACTTACAGAATCACGTCGATGATGTTTCATTGCAGGTGTTGCAGAACCTGCTCCACCATCACCTCTTCCTTCCATTTGTGTTCCATCATCGTTATTTTCTGATTCTTTTGTTACATTTGATTGTGTTGAAGCAATTTTTCTTCGACGTGGGGAAGTTCGAAGTGCTTGTGGTGATGTAGGATGTTTGATAGGTCCAGAATTTACTGATGTCACTGTTGTTGATGCTGTACTTGCACCTTTTGGTTTTGAAGTTTTTCGTGTTGTCATCTTTTTTTTCTTGCCGCTTGTTTTTTAATGAATGACAAAAAATAATGTTTCGACTGATTTTTGTTTTTGCAAAAATGAAATAAATATTTATGCAAATATATAAATTATGAATATTATTATTGTTTTGGGAAAACATGTTGTAAATTTATTTCTTTGAATCAAAAATGAAAGCAATCATAAACTTTTTTTCATTCAAAAAGAAGAAAAAAGCAGCAGCAGAAGCAGAAAAAAGCAGCAAAAGAACAACAATGAATACAAAAAAGCAACAACAAAAAAAGCGTTGCACACAAACTGCATCAACGGAAGCATCAACAGAAAATTCTGTAAAATCTGAATCTGTAAAACGTCCAACAAAAAAGCAGCAGCCACAACAAAAACCAAAGCAACAACAACCACAACAACAACCATCACCACAAAAACAGCCATCACCACGTCGAATTTCGCCTCAACAACAACGACGAATAATTGTTGCTAATAATAATAATAATAATGCTTCAAATTCTTCTTCAAAAACTTCTGATTCTTCTGGAACTGCAAAAGATACCGTAAGTTTTTTTTATATATTATAAAATTTTATTTTTT